>JSYX01000089.1:0-80751 GCA_000787465.1 Thermomucor indicae-seudaticae
AAAAAATAGTAATCCTTGTTCCTCTCGGTGAAAGCTTTCGAAATTACTATTTTGTTTGTCACTGGTGCTTGTATTGGCCAAGCCTTAACAGTTCAAAGTTAGGGTAAAAAATCTCCCCTCTAGCTGGGAGGCACCATAGTCGATTGACCTTGCGGAAAGAAATCACGGAACTTCCGGGGTGGCCGATCCGTCTCCACCTTCCACACCTTTCTGGCAAAAGTACGACGTCATCTTTACATTCTGACATTTCTTATACAAGTCTTCCTGCTTCCAGTTTACTTTGTGAACAGATCCTTGATATGCTCATACCTGAAGTAACTGTCGTTGAGACATGAGAATGTCCATAGAACTGCTTGTAGTTTTACTTGCAACAGTAGCAAGGTGGTTACGCAGATTGGAAGCCTCACAGAAACTCCGGTCGCAGATATGTAAGCTGGTCATGGCGACGTAGTCTTCAGGGTGAAGAAACGCGCCAAGTTGTTAAGCCGCTAAGACGCCATTTGCCCTCCGAGCGTCTTAGGAGGCGCTTGAAACACCTATGGTATGTCTCCGTTCTCTAAGTCACTTTTGTAACGTAGAACCTTCTGTTTGCTCGTCCATCCAATCTGTCAACAACCAGTAACAGCAAAGAAACTGGGTTTTAAGGTTCTGCTTTCTGCCGTATTATACACGTGTACCTTTGTGATATATCGTTTGTCAATAATTTGCAGTGTCAGCTCTTCACTCTTTAACACAATGATTCTTCCAACAGTCGAAGGTCAGCCACGGATAGTCAAATATCCAAGTGCACCTGTAAGTAGAAAATATGCGTTAGAAAGAGGTTCTACGCATTCATTGTGACCTGCTAGCTGCGGATGACACGATAATTACATTATCTGTTGAACCCGCGCATCCATGGTGATCAACCCGATTTATTGAGGCACAGACATAGAATGTGGATCAAGCATAGTGGCTCAACGCTCCACGCACCACGCAAAGAGTTTTGTCGCGTACGGAGATCAGACATCCAGATTCCCGGCAGCGTTATGGACCAAGGTTGGACTGTCCCAATGTCCGCAGTATCGAAGTAAGATTTCACCACGCTTATCCTTGAAAGACGAGCAAACTTGCTTAGATCTGCTTGCTGCTAACCGTGGCCTACCGTCAAAGCATGATAATATAAAACACGAACTCAGAGATTCTGTTTTCGTCAGCATCCTCGTCTGTTTGTTTTCGATGCTACATGAAGCGAGACAAAGATATAGCGCTTGTTTGAATACCTTAAAAGTGAAAGAAAATTCCCACGATCTTGCATTTTGCATCTTGCTCCAGAAAATTGTACCTTTAATTTTTTACACACTTACTCCATGGCACCAATAACTTATCTCACGCGAACGGAATCCTTCTCCGCTGCTCATCGGCTGCATTCGCCATTTCTATCCGACGACGAGAATGCAAAGCTGTACGGCAAATGTAATCACCCTAATTTTCACGGACACAATTATAAAGGTTCCTTTTTGTTTACCAAAATTGACTGTTGTATGCCATGGAATCAGTCTAATCCTCGTCTTTCATGATCACAAACGTCATAGTGGAAATCACAGTTAGAGGCGAAATCGATCCGAAAACAGGCATGGTCATGAATATGGCCGACCTGAAAGAATGCATCAAGATTGCCGTTCTTGATGTCCTCGATCATAAAAACTTGGTATTACTGATAGACAAATATAACTAAGTTGGTTAAACTGATAAGCATATGTGTGTTAGGACCGTGACGTAGAGTTCTTCAGCAAACAACCCAGGTATGCTACAAAGAAAAAGGATCCTACGCGTGGCACGTATTATTTAACGATTGTCTCTTAGCACGACAGAAAATCTAGCCGTGTTTGTATGGCGTAATTTTCAATACCATTTTCAACGACATCCTGTATACCGAAAAAGCTCTGCTCGACTTTACAAGGTGAAGATACATGAAACGGATAATAACGTAGTAGAATATATGGGCGAGGAAGGTGAAAGCAGTGTACGGACGGATACTGTACTTAGACCAGTCGAAAACTGGTCAGAACAAGCACCAGCTGAACCAAAAGGGAACGGAGCATATGAGTAGAAAGACAACGAGCTTATTATCATAAACGAGTTCAAAAATCTTGATACTCATCAGTCGGATTTCCTTTGGCCATGTCCATCTCTTTGCGTGTTCTAGATTACTTGACAGTTTCTTCCTCGCAAACATCAACGAGTGCAGTCTGTCAGTTTGCTATTCTGGGCAGCGGCAGTCTTATCCTCGAGAATAACTGTTCCGATACTTTAACAGTTGATCGATGCATGTTTCTGTCATGTAGAGATGGGCGTATAGTAAAACATGATTGGCAGAACGGCTGCGCTATGATCCCGACCTGAAGAGCCTGTTCATATGACCAAGATGTGCTCCTTTATCTTACTGAGATGTGTGGCATACTGGCACTTACTAGAACGTTTCATGGCTAACCGCAATAACACTTCCATGTTATGTCATTATGCCAGTTTTAATGCAGATAAGGCGTAAAACAATAGTTTCTGACATGATTGTACCATTTCTGCAAGACGAAGCCAACATTACTGGCCTCAAAAATGCTTGTTATGCGTTTGCACCTATGTTCCTGAATAGTATCTATGCTTCTGACTAGTATCGGGCGTGTTGCCACAGCCGTTGTAGCAAGTGCGATCCATTAACCTTTGTCTAACCCTGAACAGCAAAAATTTCTTTCCTCTTGTCTCTTGTCCACCTGTACTCGATCGAGATGTCGACCATCAGCACTGTAGATATATTGGACCTCATTTTACGCAAATTGGATCAGTTCTCTAGCCTACCTCAACGTGTCGCAGAAGTTCACGAAGAAGTACGCAGCTTGCGAAGCGAATTGAAGGAATCACTACAGGACCTTGCCAGAACGCGGAAAGCATTAGCTGAAAAAACAGCCCAGCTCAAATCAGCAGAAGCCGAAATCGCCACATTGCGGCAAGAACAAACAAAAAGGGGTGATGGACCGGTATGAAATAATGGGCAGAGTCACCACATTTGAAAAAGGAGAAGTCTAATTGCGGCACACAGGTCTTCAACATTCCCCGTCCCGCCGGCTTATCAACACGCAATATTACTCACGCACAGATTATCAGCATCCTGCCACAGTTAGTCAAGCCCGAAAGACAAGATATAGCCGGTCGAGAATCTAGTATATTCTTTGGTCTGGTCACACATGCTGTGGATGTGTTGGCCGAGACCGTTCGGGAACGGATCCGAGCAGAGCATCCAGACGACGAGACCGAATGGAAATATCCGCCCTGGAGCAAAGTGACCAAGATCGAACGTGAGAGAGCCGTCCAGACCCTAATCTCACTTGGGGAAAAGGAAGGTTTGGAGTTAGAGAGAGCGCGATGGGCCTGTCAGCAGGCCATCTACATACGTTGGAAGGGTCGATATGATCAGCAAAAAGAGAAGAAGAAAGCTCCCGACAGGTAATATCTAGTATCTGATTACAAAGCACAGCTAAGGATGACTGGTATTGGGCTCTAGTAATGCCGCGCAGCCCGACTCGAATGCCCAGTTAGATAGCGATAGTGCAATTATGCCTGCAGTTACTGAGACTTCTTTGCTGGAAGGTTATGAAACTCTAGGAATGTAAGTGCAAAAAAGAAAAGAGAATGAACTATGGATGTGTACCATCGAATACACATTTCTTAGTAGTTCTAGCCAAGATAAGTTCATCTCGATGCTTCTTTCTAATCGTTGACTAATGAACAATTTGTAGGAACAACCAATCACTTTCTTGCGAGCTGCAAGATGAGGCATTACATGACGTAGACCTTGGGTAAGACTAAATACTGTATATGCATATAGCCTTGAAAGTCAAGACCGGAGTGAACATGCTATGGACTCACTAAATGGTATTAGAAGCAATGCAGATCAGACTTCACGGGTTAATCTGGAGTCTGAAGAAAGCAGGTTAGTGATAAATAATCACGCTCTGTCATTAACAATGCACTCATCCGACAAAAATGCTGCTGTCTTATTGCAACTACGGATAGAAAGCGGATACGAACGACCGCATGAATCACCCAGTCTTTCCGAAAAGGCAATATGCTGTTATAGAGTTTACCTATAAACATTAACGTCATACAGATAGCTGTATACGCGACCCCTTGTTTTCTGCTCGCCTTACCTGTAGATCGAATCATCAAGACCAAAAGCATTATATTGCCTCTATGGCAAACGCCCTAAACACTCATTTACACAGAGTGAACTCCTGACGGTTATAGAGGATTTTGCGTTTATCCGTAGCGAAAAAGTCCAGACTCTGCACGGCTCATAAGACGTCAACATACTCGCGTGCGCAGGAAGCAGCTAAGACCATGAATACTCTCGAGATATGATCCTGTAGTTGTCCGTCTCTCTGAGCTGGGTAACATCTTTCCGGATCAGTTGTCTCGCGGTTTTCGCTAAGTACTGGAGTGAGATATTGGCCTGCGACTTGTTTTATTTTCGTGCACTGAAGACTATAGAAGAGAGAAGGCACGCCTGACGAAGCAAGGAAGGATCTCTTTGGGGAAAACGCATTTATTCAGGCCATTTATTAGTGAATAGCCTCCATGACCTATATGACACCACTTGGGATCCATTAACGAAGGTTCGGTGGAAAAGTAAAGGACTACATGTAACACCAGAAGTGTGTATGACATTGTCCAAGGAATGGAAGAAAGGATATTATCCGCTGAGACCAACCAAGTGTCCTTGGCGATCATTGGACTATCGGTTTAACTTGCCCATATGGAACATCGTATGATGAAGACCATTACTTCTTGATATTAGTACGTATTTGCACGCGTTTTTGCATCCTACACCCAATTCCGGAAAATTCGTTAAAAGCCATTGTAAAGACATTGACATCAGTGTTCTTCGTCTTTCGTTTGCGGCGCATTCTGCAGTGTGGAAGGGGCACTGAACACATGAACGAGCTGCTGAGAATTTTGCCGATTCCATTGGCTTCGACCATGAACTGGTAACACCCAGTTACTCATGCGTAAACGGTGCCGCTGAAAGATGGGTCCAGACTGCCAAAACCGCAATTGAATTGACGGCGTTAAGAGATAGGGTTAGATATGCGCCAAGCATATAACTTTTTAATGAACGCCAAAATTCGAAAACTAATAACAAGACAAACAGGTATTTCCACCCATGAGCAACAAAAGAACTCATTGGGAGAATTAAATTAATGCCAAAAACCGTCTTCACAGCAAAGAGCGAGCGTTGCTGAAGAGGTTCCTTACCATCAAAAGCAAATCGACGAAGGCAAGAACCATTACACGCGTACCATGCCGAGTTTGGAAAGTGAGCGTCATCAAGGAAAGCGGTTCTAGATTATCGTCGAAACCGCATTGTTTCCGAGGAAACTGATTCACGTGCAAAACACGCAGCAGATCTCTGTCATTTTTGAAGCATATGGCGCAGCCACGATTTCAGATGTGTATATTTTTTCAAATCCAGGAAACAATGAAAGTATCATACAGTTCTGGTACAAATGATGGTAGACTATGTGCAAAATGAAAAAGAATGCCAAAGAGAGTTGGGCACAGCCACGAAGACGAAAAGAAGAGAAAATCAGCCAGCCAGGGATGGTGATGATCTTGCAGGAGTAAAAGGTTTAAACAAAGCTCCATTGGATGTCGATCCGTCCCACGTCGAGGCTAGCCAACTTCTCAAAGGCAGCAGGGCTAAAGTCGATATCACCTGTGGCACATGACGGGCAAGTATCCACGACCTTGACCGTTACCGACTTGCCGCCACTCGTGACCTTAACTTGGTCGCCACAGTACTTGCCAGACGCCATAAGGTTCTTACTAAGAGCGGCCACCAGTTGACTGTCCGTGCTTGTTTGTCCGCAGGAACCCAGACCGACAGTGTAAAACGTGCCTTGACCAGAATAAGACGCGCCGCGCCGTTGGATGGGCAAAGCATCGACCGTCCAAATGTTGAAGATAGCAAGGAGGACAGCAAGGCCAAAGACAATGGAACGCATCATAATGTTGGTATCGTAAACGGCCAGCGTTAAGAGTGTGTTTTTCTGCGCGAACGAGGGAAGGGAAGATGTGGATAGTTAGGAGGGACGCCAGGGAAACCACGACTTTATATACTTTACAGCTTCGCGGACCCCGAGTCAGTCTGTATTTTCCGTCGTGAATCTGGACAACTGGCCCATGCCGACGACAGAACGGGAACGGATCGGGCCGGCGTAACCTGTCTGCAGAAAAAGGGAACTCATTGTTGTCTCGCCCTAGCTCCGAACCGAGATTTGATTCTTCCGCCATCTCGCTTTTTGGCAATCTTCGGTAATCCCGAACAGTCAATTATGGCAGGTACTCAATTACGGTGCATACTGCTTCTAACGATGTTAAAACATAGAGGTGGGACAAACATAGAAGCGTGGCAGGACACCCAGGCCATCTTTTCGTCATTTAATCCTGTACGACACGATCGCCTGCAAGGGAAACTGTCAAAAGAACAACGCCGACGGCGGCGTTTACAATTATCGGTATATGCCCCGTTTATGGTGATTTTTTGGGTGGCACAACTGACAGTCGCAGAAAACTTTTTTCATGGAACGACATGTGCGACCAATACCGGATTTAAGTTTCTGCAGATCTTTTGGCTTTAGCCATGCAGGAACAAGATGACTATGCGCCTACCACTTCGCCGGAGGAATGCATCTTTCTTCTTGGTCTACTTAAAGCTATGGCCAGGTAAACTCACAACTTGCGCTCATGCGGAGAATAGTCACTGCTTATTTACTAACTCTCAGCTCTCCGGGAACTCTTGTTGCATTGATGTCTGCAATGGATAATGGGAAATAGCTCCAGTTAGCATTGTTATCTATGCCAACAAGACTTTCAAACTCACGACTGTTTGAAGTCATGCCGAACAAAATGTTCTGGATGAAATGGAGTCACGCAAAGTACATAAAGGAGAGACGCTTCTTGACGATGATGCTGTGTATGAAGACTTTTAGAGTCAAGCGTGCCAAACATTTCTGCGTAGCATTTTACTAGTCATCCAGGGTTCAGGTTTTGGACCAATTTTCCCAGAATACGTTGGTCCATTTGTCCTGCAAACAACTACACATTCGTCACTGGATATACCGCTTCCTGATAGAGATATAGCGCTCTCATGAGTAGACTTTTTACAGTATCCCCCACTGTAGCTTCTTCGTGCCCTTGAGGGCGCTGTATCTCTGTAGATATCTTACTTGCCACTGTCACTTTCTGCATAACTCCGTCAATGCAGGCGCAGTGGTGTCCGCCTACCGACTACTTGGCGCAACATAAAAGCTGCCATGCGAAGCTAACCGTTAATGGCATCCTTCGCAAACACTACAAGTCACAAGAAGTCTTCTAACCTGAGTTCAGCTTCTAGATTCTTTGAGTGGTTTAGTTTCACCACAAATCGACTTTGAACATAACCGAATATTTTATCTCGCTACCTATTGAATCCGGTCGCTATGTCTAGGGCTTTTTTAGATAGATCTGATCCTTCGCTTTGGTTTCATTGGACTGTGCCTCAAAAGTGTCGACATTGACTGTGTCTAGCTAGATCTCCACCACTCCGTGCAACATACCAGTCAGAGCCTAATCGGTTTGTCACTGCACACTAGGTTTCCAGGCTGGACACTCAGCAACGACCTGTCGTAAGTCTGAAACAACTATTGGAATCACATTCAGAAGTCATTAGCGGATATAAGGGACATGAGCCTTTCTAAACTATTCGAAGATGTGATCGAATGCAGTGAACATTAACAAGAATATCCTGTTACTTACATGCTTTGCGTAATGTGCTGTATCTGTGTCTCATGAATTGGTGTCATCGAAAGTTTCAACACCATCATTGCGTCGGTCTCCGCATGCTCTTGCATTGAACCTAGCGTGCTTTCTGCGCAGCTGACGATTCATATGTTGTCAGTGTGCACCGAAGCTCTTCTGGTCTGGATCACTTCTCTGAGATGTCACTATCCTTAGCGAAATATCTTAATCGCATAGAGAATTAAACCGGCACACATTTATTCAAATGGAAAAGGTGTCGCTAATACGAAAAAAGCCAATTTTTATTATCCAATGTTATAACACTGCATAAACACAAGTCTTTGACCTCGTTCATAACTAGCTTAAATTTGGATCAGGATCATAGTCAAGCTCTGACCAACGTCATGTCCAATGACCCAGATTTGTGCTGGCAAACTTTGGATTTTTGGCCTGGATATGAACAGGATGGGACTGAAGCGCTGCTTTAGAAAAATTAGCAGTGTCTGGCTAGGACTGTAATCAATCGAAATTTAGCAGGTTTGCTGACTAGTCGTGTAGCCAGTCGGCCGACTTCCTTATTATCTTTGTACAAGCGAGTGCAATTATCATCAATTATATCTCGCAGCTTCGCCATGCTTTCCTCCCCGAATGCTGTTATTGTCATAGGCGTTTTTTCATTGACGATTTTGGTGATGGCCCTTATTATCCTTCCCCGTCGGCGGCGACCAATGTTCGACCATTCTGGGAATTTGATCTAACGTTGTAATTCCATGCTTTCGTTACTTTTGTCTGTACCTCGTCTGACTCTAGCATCTGAGCTTTTTCACGCCAATTTCCTTCAAAGCCGTTAATAATATTTCTCAGGATGAGCACTTCTGCATCTTCAGTTGTCGGAAAACTGCCGGGTCAAGTTTAGGGAATTGCCAACTTCATGCGACGAGTCAGTCAGTTCATGGTCTCTTTGATCGACATGGACCAGCTAGAGTTAACCACTTGGCTCGACCCGACTCGACGCAATTCGAACATCCATGTACACAATGGAGCTCGAGGCTAGCTGGCTACGAGTACTGTTCTCTTTAAAGAATTCGATGAATGCGATGACGTCGGAACAGCAGCTGCGGGTTCCCTTACCATGTACGACTCTAGGTGTGAAAAGGCCAGCCGAGGAGACGTCGCGTAGCCAATTTGAGGACAACGCTTGGCACAGACATAAAGCAATGAATTCTCTTTCTTTCTTGTTCGGTTTGTAAAAGAAACAAACGGCTTCGGCGGCTACAACACAGCGTGTGCATGGCTTCGTTTTTTGACCGCTCCTTGGCACCACTTGATGGCGCTTATCTTCCTTGCGCGTTTCAAGCTTTCTCGTTCAGTAACTTCGTCCCCAACTTCTTCTTGTGAGTGCGCACACAAGTGGCTGTTTTTCTGCAGAGAAATCAGAGACACAAGTTGTGTTCATGCTTATCCAACGTACTCTGTAGTGGATTATGTTTTCGCTTATTGCCCATCAACCAAAGCGACGATCTTGCATTTTTATGGCCCTGCTGGCTACAGGCTCTTGATTAAAATTATAAATTTCTATGGTTCAGGGTAAAATGCCTGATCGTAGCACTGACCAACAGATGCTTCCCGATCCTCTTCTTCTTTAAGCCTTTTCTTTTTTCGAGTTTCTCGTTAAGAATAAGCGTCTTCCGATGATTCAGTGACATGGCTGGATGTGATAAACAAAAGGAATGAAAAGTTCAACTAAAGACTTTGGGCTGCTAGAAAAGTTTGAAAAACTATGTTTCGCATAATGTTACACGCTTTCCGGAAACGAATGCTGTAATATATTCTAGCATTAGGCTTTGGGTGGCGCCGTTCTGCGCTTCAGCTAACTATAAAGTAAGTCGGGCGCAAGCTGCTGCACGGCACACTTGGAAACGTCCTCTTGTCATGGAAGTAGTTTAAGAAAGCTGCTCATTAAAGGCTGATACGTTGTGGCTTAGTCTTTCTTAATTTGACGTCACGCTGAAAAATTATTTTATCATTGGCTTCGGTCCGCAGTTGTTTTTTCTCCCTCTTTTTGGTCCTTTGTATTGACGCCATGTGAGTTGCGTTTTTCATCATGTACTCTAAATCCGAGCAAGCAGCGTGCCTTCGACTGGGACGACCTGAAAACTCTCAAAAATTATGGTTTATTTAAGACGATCTTCACGGGAATTGCGACATCGAGAGAGTTCGACGAAAAGGATTTTTTTACAATTAAGATGAGGGGTCGCTAATGCAGCCTACACAAGGCGGCAGACGATTGCATCTTGCTGCTTGCTTGGGAAAGGAGACCGTCTGTATACGAATTTGTCACTGACCAAAGTTTTCTTCACTGTTCTGATTACAGGGTCAACTTGCGCACCCAGAAACGTTTGGCCGCTTCCGTCCTTAACTGCGGCAAGAGAAAGATCTGGCTTGACCCCAATGAAGTCAACGAAATCTCCAACGCCAACTCCCGTAAGTTTTAGGATTATAATTCCCTTTTTTCGTTATCAGCCTTCGCCGACACAAGCTATCTGCTGCTAGGTGCCAACATCCGTAAGCTCATCAAGGACGGTTTGATCATCCGCAAGCCTGAAATTAGCCACTCTCGCTACCGTGTCCGTGAGCGCAACGCCGCCAAGCGTCTTGGTCGTCACATGGGCCTTGGTAAGAGAAAGGGTACTGCCAACGCCCGTATGTCCTTCCAGGTGCTCTGGATGAGACGTATGCGTGTCCTTCGTCGTCTTCTCCGCAAGTACCGTGAGGCCGGTAAAATCGACAAGCACTTGTACCACTCTCTTTACCTCAAGTCTAAGGGTAACGGTTTCAAGAACAAGCGTGTGTTGATGGAACATATCCACAAGGCCAAGGCTGAGAAGCAGAGAGCCAAGACTCTCAACGAACAGGCTGAAGCTCTTCGTGCTAAGAACAAGGCTCTGCGTGAGCGCCGCAGAGCTCGCGCTGAGGAGAAGCGTATCGCTCCTACTGCTGAACAATAAATAGGGGTTTACTTTTGTAATTCCCTACAATAAAATGCTTGACGGGTTGCCTGGCATTGATGGATAGAGGTACTGGATTATGGGAGCTTGTTAGCCAAAAAAGGAAAAGGGTTGCCGCAGTACGAGCTGTATTTCTGTTTCACAAGGACCCAAGTGGCGAATGTAAACTGCAGCAGTTTCGTTAAGCTTACTCGAGCTTTTGGCCCTTGTGAAGGAATTCCTCTCGGTAAAAGCTGGTGCTGGCTGTTACCCAACTTCCTGCAACTGTGCATGATGAGACTAATGTGTTTAGCATTTACCGAAAGTGGTAAGATGCCTATATTATCGTGTTTAGACTATGCTGCGGCGCAACCCCGCTATGCCTGTGATGGTCGTGCTAAGCCTGATGCACCTCGATGATACCGTTGACCTTATCGGAAAGAATGGGTCATGCATCACTTGTTGGTTAGCTTTTGCCTTGGTTAGATACAAGGTTCGTCGTTTGCGTGCCTCTCTTTCTTCCCCTTCTTTATACGACGTAGACATAAGAGTTCGGTTTTTCATGCACAATGAATCTTATTCCTTATTCTTATCCTAGCGACAATTCCCCGCCAACTCCTCCACCGCACGACGACCAGGAACAGTTTGAATACTACGATTCCGGCGTCACTGCTGTAGCCACAGCCTCCCTGGAACAGAAGAGTTTAGAGTATTCGATGCAAGAAGGGCCATTATATAGCAGTGGATCGCCGTCAACAAGATTCTCCTCCTCACCATCAAGTACGAGATTACGCCATTCAAATTCTTTGACGACAGGTTCCGTCTTCGGCCATTGGCAACCAGGCGAAATGAGGACTTCTTACCAGAACCCGCCTGAATCACGACCGACTTGTATTCCACGACCTTCAGGAGCGCACGAAACGCACATTCCCGAAAGCTTACCTTATAGTACGTCAGGTAGGTGGTGGTGTCAAATAGCTATTTCGTTTTATGGCTGACTTTCCCCGATAAATTTGTAGATGGATCATACAGCATACAGAGCAGTCCAACTGTCAGTATCTACAGGCCACCTTCTGCTCTTCCCACAAGGTATCCTGCTCTCTTGTCACGAGTTGCCAGTGAGCTTATTCAGAGGGTCATGTTGACTGACAGACTCAAGAACGGCATCGAATACGGGAACGCCTTTGATGGCCGGGAAGCTGTGGTGAGAACGCGCACTCAATAAGGATTCCATAATACACTCATGCACTCTTCTTAACCTCCAATAGGAAAGGCTTTTAGCAATTACAGGAATCTCTGATCGAGGGATGGCCTTACGTCTGGGCCGGGCGTTGGGTGCCCAGAGACTTTTCCACGATGTGACATACGAGTTGCCACTCATGGATTCCTCGTCCGAAATCTACCAATTCAACACTCGTATAGTTAGCCATCCTCGTCACGAGTCTGAGTCGGCCGAAAGCATGAATACGGGTAACAGCGTTAGCAGAAGCAGCAGCAGCAGAGTCAGCATTGTTGCCAAAGCTCGCAATGACGAGGATGCCGTGGATCGTCGCAGTTTACTTCGGGGTAACGGTGGTACAACGGGATCTATGTTGGACGAGTTCCCATCCGGTGTCTTCACTCCCTTTACGCGTTGTTACTCGCCGACCTGCTCAATATCCAGACAACCGTGTTACAGTCCTTTATGCCCTAGGATGATGGTGCAAGAGGTATTAGTTAATGTCGAGTATCGAATCGCCCGGTCTTTTTTGACTCTCTTGTAATGCAGGAATGGAAGAACCGAACGAGCGTAGAAAACACTGATTCATTATCTGTGCAAGCCCCTCAAAGCTCCGGTACTTGTATGCAAGAGCTCTCTATACGGCTTTGGGTAGATGTAGTGCCGCAAGAAGTCCGAGAATCGATCTCGGATGCTGAATGGAAACGGCAGGAAGCAATTTTTGAACTTATACTTACGGAAGAAAACTTTGTCAAAGACCTCGAATACATTAACGAAGTATGTGAACCGTATGTAAATACTATGAAGGTCGCTAAAACATTATAATATTTTAGATGTGGATCACACCGCTGCGCGAGAACAACTTGATTTCTGATCCGCAGAGACGGGATGCTTTTATTCGTGCCGTATTTGCCAACATAATGGAGATATACGAGGTCAATTCGCAGCTTGTAGCCGCCTTCCATGCCAGGCAACGGGAACATCCAATTGTGCCGCAGATTGGCGATATAATGCTCAGTTTCGTTGGAAGTTTTACGCCCTTTATCGAGTACGGAGCAAGCCAATATGAAGCACGTTTCGCACTTGAGCATGAACGGCTTGTTAATAAAGAATTTCGAGAATTCGTCAACGTAATATGATTTTTTCCTTATCTGAAAGAGCTCTAGTTTGACAAACGTCTATTCATATAGATAACCGAGCAGCACCCGTCGTCACGGAGACTTCCATTGAGCGGGCATTTATCCCATCCTACTACACGCCTCGGTCGCTATAACTTACTACTGGAGCAGATTTTGAAACGCACACCAGTCAATCATCCTGATAGGGAAGCAATCCCGCAGGTGATACAACAAATTACAGATTTGATGACGAGAATGAACGCCAGAGCTGGTTTGGCAAGTACAAATTTTGATTTATTGCGTATCCATTCAAGGTTACGTTTCAAGATGGAATCAGACAGAGTTGTATGTATGCTCCTGACATGTATATCGCGAATTTAACAATTAACTTGTCGCATTAGGATTTGCGGTTGCTGGAAGAAGGACGAAGAATTCTTCGGAAGGACACCTTGCGCAAGACGCCTAGTCTAGAGTCCACAGAGTTTAAAGTTATTCTGTTTGATCACTACTTGGTCGTTTTCAGGATACGAACAGTCAACGGCATCCAGGAATACATCGTTCAGAGGCCAGTAAGTAGAGCTACAGACTCTCTGTTCCGATAATGTCCTATAATGTCCAACTTCTTGTTTCTCTGCAGCCTATTCCAATCGATTTTCTAGTTATAACAACTACAGAGCCTGGACGACTTCCACGTTCCGCTTCCATCTTACCTTACTATATTCCTAGTGGTCATGCTCCTAGCCTAGGTCCGCACATGCCTCTGCGAACATCAACCGACAGCGGATATGCCGGTGTGGCCCCAAACGCAAACGTAACTGCCGCGGGGATTATTGGCCCATCGCGGCCTGCATATCCAATAGTATTCACTCATCTTGGACGTAAAGGCTCTGGCAGCTTTACGTTATATTCACCATCCGAACCAGCTCGGAAACCTTGGTTTGACGTAATGCATGAAGTTCAGACGCTCAAAGACCGTCGAACTGCTGTCTTCCAACTCACGCCTGCAGTTAGAGAACGTCAATTCTTCGTCGACACCAAGATTAATCATATGATTACATTCAGTAAGTGCATACAATACTCCTTGCATTCGAATTACTCTAATTCGTCTTTTATAGACGACGGGAGACAATATCTACTTGCCACGGATAAAGGTCTTTATGTTGGTCATACGGCCAGGTCTAGTATACCCCACAAAGTCCTAGACATCCCGAGGGTCCATCAAGTTGCAGCGTTGGAGGGAGCTCAAAAGCTATTGATTTTAGCTGATAAAACGCTCTGGGATTACGCTTTAGGAGTCGTAAACGGAAGTCCTAATGAAACGCCATCAAGAAACAAGATTATGACAAATGTATCTTTCTTCCACGTTGGTCGCTGTCTGGGACGCGTTTTAGTCTGCGTTGCGCAGTGCCCCAGCTTGATGGGTCTCAGAACATCCGTTACTATTTTTGAGGCCAAGAGTCTGGATGACTACAACAGGGGGCATAACGAGCCTGACCGTTTGCGACTGCCTTCCCCACTAGACCTGAGATTGAAGAGACTCGAGGAGCATGCTTTTCCAAGCGAGGTCTGGGATATCGAACTAACCAATACAAAAATGCTTGTCACTACAGCACGAGGGATGGCCATCCAGGACATGCAAAGTATGGGTGCAAAAGAAGTTCGACGTACGTTATTCTCTTACTTCAAGTTTACACGTATTGAAAACTGACGTATGTTCATGTCCGCTTTTCTTTAGCGCTGCTAAATCATGCTGATACTAAGCTATCATTCATCACCGACCGAGAACGAGGCGAAGCACTTCATTTAAAGTCTGCGCAGAAAAATATCGCCATGTTCCGCACTCCGCATGGCGAATACTTGGTCTGCTACGACGGTTAGTGGATTAGAATCAACTAGTCTATGCATTCTAATTAATACGCATCCATTTTGAACTTAGAATATGCATTTTACATAGACGGAGAGGGCAATCGTTGGCGGCCAGACTTTCTTATCGAGTGGGAAGGTTCACCGGAAGCTTTTGCCTTTGTTTATCCGTACGTCGTGGCATTCGAGCCCTCCTTCATGGAAGTCCGTAGTGTTCTTACGGTACGCCTGAAACTTATACTGCCAAAGCTTTAGAACTAATCAGTCATACATGCATAGGGCGGTCGGCTACAAATAATTAAAGGGACTGGCATCAGGTGCCTTAGCCATCATTCTGTGTACAGATATCAAGCGCCTATTATTTTTGGTGTCATGACTGATCCTGAAAACGACTGTTACCAGCGTATATTTCGCTTGGATCGATTTGCAAACGATGATAATTCGCCTTCACCAGCTCCCACAGCATAATTAACCTCGATCTGTTGAGATACCCCATGTTCCCTTATAGCATTAGGTCCTTACGTCTATCCTGTTAGTATTATTTCTTCTATTGTTGCATCTAACATACTCGTCGAACGATTCTTATCTATTATGACAATTTACGTTGATTAATTGTGTGCGCATTAATAGCACTGCAAAGGTCATGCATCAGTTCAAGACTGGGTACGTTTAGTCCTTTGGCCTTGGCTCGTCGCAGAGGCGTTCCCAGGATCACGCCAACCTCCATTGGTTGCCCACGCTCAAGGTCCAGGAGCCTGAAATGAAATAGCGATCAATTCTATCTGTTCAAATGCGACAAGTCCCCTACTGTAAACTCACATGGAAGGCTGAGGAAAAGAAAAGAGAGGTTATTAAGTGAAGGATTACACATTTGGAGGCGTCAGTAATTTCTTACCTTGTAATTCATAGCAGTGGCTTTAGTACGTTCAATCATCGTCTGCATCTGTTCTTCAATATCAAATTCATATCCCATAGCATTAGCTGCTTCAATGAGTTCGGTCATTAATTTCTTTACAGTGGACATAGCTTGGGGATTTTCCAAGACCTCAGTGGTATTCATGCGAGAGACCGCACAGACCGGTGAAAATGAGCCGTTCCAAAACAGCTTTTGCCATCGGACACGTTCAACGTCGTCCACACGCTGCACTTGGCAATCACCTTTACGCAACAGTTCGACAAATGCATCAATTGCAGGGTCTGCGTCCACGGCAGAAGGTGTATAGTTGCCCACCACAAGCGACTCGCCACCCACCATTTTGATCTGACCGGATGCCACTTGCGACGTTCCAATATATGCCACAATGGAAACGATGGGCGTATCCGGGAAGCGTTCAACAATGGGTTCCTCAACGCCTAACCGCTCACGGATTGAGTAATCTTTTTTTTGGCGCGGTAAAGAGAGATTATCCGGCTTTACCTAATCCATTTTGGATCAGAACCACAGATGTTTTGCCTTTGGTGATAGCGGGTGAGATGATATCAGCGACGTTCGTTATTTCCGGTAATGCTTTCATGGTCACCACGACATAGTCATAAGGTTCCACACCATTGGCCGAGACGTCGGGGACAGAAGAGACGACTAAAGGAAGTTGTTCATGAGTTTGGAGAATCCTCATACAGCGATCGTTTAACGCGATCAACCTTGGTCAGGTCTGAATATTTCTTGTCCAAACTTTTTTGAGTCAATGTTGAAACCGTGTTTGCGGACGATTTCATAGTTGGATCGGCAGACGGTTGTGACATGGCAAGATTTCGAGAGTCGCCATGAGTATATGGCACCCACAGCGCCTGTGCCAACTAGAATAACATTATACAAAGTGTCCTCTATTATGAAATCTAGCCGAACCAGTTTTGCCAACCTGTCAGCACTCGAACGGGTTTTTCTGTCATAGTAGAATATCGTCCTAACTGGGAAAAAAGTGGGCTCCGGCCAAGTGGTTCAACGCCAGGTCTATGCGCTGTTAGATGAGGATAATGCAGAGGAATAGACGCTACAGTGGATGCTTTTTGAGAAGAATAAAGACGACGGATGACAGTGCTTGACAACCTCAGCACCGTGAAGCGAACCATCTGGCAGAAAGAGGGGAATGTTCGTGCCCTCGAAGCCATCCCGTTTGATTTTCCGCTTCCCCGATACAACACAAGTCCGGGATCAAGAAGGTTCTGTTGCCCAAACCGCCGGATCGCAAGAGCATGATGTTGAGGCCTTAGAGTTGGTATGGCCACGGACAACCGTCTGCTTCAGGCACAGACACGCTTTACCATCATGGTTCAGAAACGGTACTTATCGAACTTTCTCTAACTGATTATGTCATAAAAGTGTATTTTTTTTGTTACATAAAGTCATCAAAATCATCATAGACATCCCGGTATGAAGTAGCATCGTCTAATGCTGCGTTTTTGCCAGCAGCAGCCAGCTGGGGCTTAGCCTTCTTCTTTGCCTTTGTTGCCTCCTTTGCTTGACGCTGCTTATCGTTGGCCATGGCTGTCAAGGTAGACGCAACTTTGCGAATATCCATATCCTTGCATGGCTCAGCAATTTCACGGACTAAAGTATCCAAGAAGGATGGATAGTTGACGCTTTTCTAATGACCTGTCTTAGCCTAATCGCCTCAACATATGAGATACGACCGAACGAGGACTTACAGAATTTGCAGTAATAATAGCAGCAAGTCGTTTTGCATAAGCTTCGAATTCTACCCGAGTCTTAGGCTTGACCTCTTCAATAGGCTTCTCATCGTCTTTCTCTAAACGTGTGTGTGTCGTGTTTAAGTCCATTGTGCTTATCTCGCGCCATAACTCGATCAGAAAAGAAGACTCGCTTACTTGATACAGAAACACCGGCGAACAGTTCAGTGGCGCTCTTCATATCTGCTTCTAGTTCTAATTCACGCATTCTTCTTTTTCTCTCAAATGCGTCCTCTTCCGTTTCGCCCTCCTCAGCTGCACGCTATTCATAGGTAGTGGTAAGCAGTTCAAGCGAGGCCGACAAAGGCACAAAAAAAGGGCAAACTTACGATAGCGGCCTTCTTGGCCTCCATGGCTTTCTTCTTCTCTTCTTCGGCAGCCTTCTTTTCTGCAATCTTTTGCGCAAGAGGTATTTTCTTTCTTATAGGTGGAAGCTTTTTTTCTTCCTTTTTCTCTTCTTCTTCGTCAGAGTCCTCCCATGATTCTTTAACATCCTCTTCGACGTCCTCGTCTTCCCATTTGTTCCGTTTTGGAATAGCGACTTGAATGTCTTTTTCGTCCTCTGTTATTTAACAAGGTCGTCTTAATGTCTGAAAACAGGACACAATGAACGTCTCAGTTCTCTTTACCCCAATCGCTCATTTTGTTCACGAGTCTTTACTCTCCACGCACCGCACTCAGCATTGCCTCCACAAAATTTTTTGATTTTTCTGCTCCCGCTGTTCGAAGGATAGAACGCTTTCCTCATTGACTACATGTAGATGCTATTCAATCACTTTAGACTATACATTTATCAGTACAAGACATAGTGATATACACAGTTTGATAAATAGTATTGATAAATGGAAATTGCGATTTCACTTATATATTAAGCGACCGACATTACCTGCTGTTCCTGTATATTGACTGTCATGGAGAAACAAAGCATCGTTATCCTTTTCGCTGTTCTCTTTGCCCTCTTCCAAGTCTTCGGAGTCGTTAACGCCCATCACGACTGCGGATACGGTTGCCGCTGTGACGGAGACGGATGTTATTGTAATGACGGCTACTGTCATGATGGTTATTGCGACGATGGCTGCTGAAATACCTTGGTCTACCTGAAGGCCTCACTGGATACCGCGTAGGTTTAATGGGCATTCTAAACTTAAGTCATGATTATTCGTCTCATTTTTGCGTTTTCAGCTGTTGCGCTTCAATAAGGCCCAATTATTACCAAATTCAACCATGGTTTAGTTCTTTCCTGTATCCCAGTTCTCGAATAAAAACCTCAGTTTAGCCCTCCTTTATATACATAATTCCGTGTAAATCAACAATAATCGGTATTGGAGACGCAAGATGTATGCACTGCTGGACCATTGAGTGATGACGTTGAAGCTTTGCAAGAAGTTCCATTGTTTTCAAAGCATAGTTAAAACTTATAACATTTTGGATGCTTCAAGATTGGATGCACACATTCGCGTAAACTGTTGTTAACTAAACAACGTCTTTACAGCGTGTATTTGGTTTGTGGCTCGACGCGAAAGACATCTGAAGCAGTCTAGACTTTCATGCACAATCCAGCAGTTTTTATCAGTCAAAGATATAGCGATATACATACGCAGCATTGATACATTAGAAGCTACTTCCCTTATATAAGCAAGGTACATCCTCTGCTGTTTTCGTACAGTAACTATCATGGAGTAACAAAGCCTCTTCATCCTCTTCGCTGTTCTCTTTGTCCTCTTCCAAGTTCTCGAAGTCGCTGCTACCTCCAACGGAAACGGCCGGGTTTGGCCTAGTCAACAATCCAACCATCACGGTGGCCACGGCCATCAAGTTCACCACCACCACGATCACCATGGCCATCACAGACATGGCTACAGTGTACTGATGCCTCTTCCTCTGCTCGATACCACGTAAGTTTATACGCATTTTATAGTTGATTTGTAAAACATTCATTCAGCTTTTGCGTCTCCAGCTGTACCGCTCCAATAAGGCCCACGATTGCAAAGTTCAATCATGGTTTCTTCTTCGCTTTGTTCGAATATTGAATAAATTAGATAAAAAATATTTCCTTGCTGCTTTATGCAATGTTTCCGTCTGAAATCGACACAGTAATCAGTCTTAAAAATGGAAAATTGTACACGCTGCTAGACCGTCGAATGGTGACGTTCAAGCCTCAGCATCATGTAATTGTCGCAACGAGCTTTATTTCTTTCAAAAGCATAGTTGAAATATCAGAATATATGGGACATCTGCACTCGTCGCAGAATGAAGCCTCCAGTTAGCACTGGCATAGACACCAGGTACAACTATCTACAATCGAAATGACCGAAATTCGCTATTTCCCCTAAAACAAGCAAAGGGAGGGGCAGCATCGCTACTGGTGCGTTGCCAGCTTTGCTATGGTTTAAAACCTCCACCACCACTTAGGAGCCCAGACGTAGTGAATACCTCCCCGGCCAGCCGTGATGACCCGGGGACTTCCTTTGTCGTTTTTACCTTCGAGAACAGAACATCTTGCACAGATGTGGCGAACGCAGTTTATTTACTTGGATGCGAGGCAATTAGTAGACCCATTACCAGAGAGCGTATGACTACTTGTTGAAAGAGGAACGAATCCCTTTGCCGCAAATCGTTGAGCGGCTTTTTAGATCACTGTTGGCAAAGCATCACTGCAGCAAGCAACGCCCAAAGCAATGTTGTCAATTTTCGAGTAAAGCTGGTAAAAAGACGGTGACAATGATTGAGGGCGTCACTTTATATTACTCGCAAATATAAGCAACTATTGCTTTTGCCTTTTATTCTTCATCTTTGGTCTGGCTTGTGGCAGGTCGTTTCGTTTTCTTCATTTGCTTCAGCCTATTGGATGTCCGAAGCCAGTGAAGCGGTATAATGGATGCAGAGCTTATCAGTGTCTTTTGATCGGCAGCAAAACGCGAGTTCACAGCTTTTGCTGTTCTGATTGTCATTCCCTAAAGATAAACTCCATGAATAACGGAAATCACACTTTACGTTCACCTGAAGAAATGTCGCAAAAACAGCTGGCATGCGCAAGTAGTCGCTGGGTTTGACAACCAAGTCGAAACCTTTGTAGCTGTACCAGCCAGTACACACTTGAGCCTTTCATGTCAAGGCGGGACGCAGACCATCGGGGGCCTAATTCACAGGTTCGTGTTAGTCGTGTCTTCGTACAGTACAGCCACATCTTAATGCATATCGTCAAACAAACTTCAGGCTGAGCCAGAACCTCTCCAGACAGTCGCCCCGACCACGAACATACACTTTATGGGGACATAGTAGCAAACGCTTAAAAATTCAAAAGAGGTGGAGTGGTAAATGACGGCAGCTAGGATGGCATAGAACGGTCATACGTTTTCCTGCCGAATGTCAAGTCCAATTCTCGACTTAATCGTAACCCCAAATCCAAGATTCCGGTATCATCATCCGCTTCCTAGTAGCAGATCTTACAGATTATTTGGGATACTTTTCCATTCGCTTCACGAATAAACGAAGCATTATATCTAATGTTACCGACATCTTGGTATTCTACATCTGCCCATTATTATGATGCTGAAGCCTATGGAAGGCCATATCCCGATTCACAGTCTACAAGTATGATATCATTTACTGTATGCTCAGTTGCGTAGTTCATGTACTATATCAGAAATTTCTGATAGAGACCTCGGCATTTGCTGCGATACAGTATGATGTAATTAGAAGACACGTGCTGTGTGTTATCAATCGTCGCTTCGAAAACAGTTGGACATGTATACAGATTACGTTAATCTTTAATAACGATAGATTACGGTTTAGAAAGCGTTTCCTGCGCGTACAACAAGCCAAAAGCACTCATGCAATGTTAGATATAAGATCAACGAGTTCTGCCTGATCGGCACGTCTATCGCCATCATTTATCCAGAACCGAACAGTGGTATGTAGGCCGACAAAGCAGCTACCAGAAAGGAAGGGTGTTCCTTACTCTGTAAATTAACACACTGAGACTTTGAGTGAAAACAAGCGATAGATAGAAAGGTTTACTTTATCATGTCCTAACAGTCCTTCCTCAAGAGGATGATATATGCGATAGAAGGAATTTCATCAATTCTGAGAGATGATATATGTGTTTTGAGTTCGTATAAAATGGCACTTGACAAGAGGGAGGATGCGAGAAGATAACATTGCACAAAATGTTCTTTGCAAACTCTCGTTTGGCTATCTTGTTTGCTGCTCTTCTGGCGTTCCTCTTCCAGATCGTCCATGCGGCACCCGTGGAAGAAGCTGCTCCCCAACAGGAGGCTACAGCTCCCGAAGCTTCAGCGGCTAATGCGTAAGTATTCAAATCAAATGTATAGGTATAACCAAATTGTCTCGCTCAAACAACCGTATGGTCACTAGGAATGGAGCCCAGACCTTCCCGCCTATCTTCCCTCCATTTCCGCCTACCTTCCCTCCATTTCCGCCAACCTTCCCTCCATTCCCTCCATTCCCTCCTCCGCCAACCTTCCCTCCGTTCCCTCCTCCTCCAACCTTCCCTCCGTTCCCCCCAGTGCCGCCAATCTTCCCTCCTTTCCCTCCGATGTTTCCTCCATTCCCTCCGATGTTTCCTCCATTCCATCACTAACACGAGGTTGATGTGACGGGACACTTCACAGAACTGGCGCTTTCTTGCTATTCACAATAAAAAGTTGCTTCATCGTTTGTTGCTTGCGAAGATATTCGTTTGTTAGTTTGCCTTACAGCTTGTTTCCACGGCACAGTGCTGTGGTCATTGGCCATTTTTATAAGCTCTTTAGCATCGCAGCCTCTTGTTGGGAAGAACAAATGTAAACTTTTTCCATGTTAGATCCTTGTTTAATCACCAGTCAAACGGAAAACAAAACGTGAAATGGAATGGTACTTCCATAGGAACTGGGGCAGAGGAAATGGGTATAGGTACTTTACAAGACAGAGAGAGAGTGTGATGTAAGTGAAAGAAATGTCTATATGAGTCTGTAAACGAAAATGCCGTCGAATTATTTTCCAGCCTTCTGCCACTTCAGTAGCTTCTCTAGAGCATATCGAGTTGTCTTCACCGGACCAGCAGTGAAAATTCCTTTCACGCTTTGGGTGAATGCTGGTCGTGCAATGATTTGCCGAAGGGCTAGATAAAAAGCAATCAATTAAAGGGCTTAATAGGAAAATTGCGTATGGGCACGTACCGCTATCGATATGTTTAGTCAAAACAGGAGATGAGGCAATCTGTTGATGCAGTTCGATCTTCTCCTCCGGAACTGCAATGTTATTCCGAACGCAATACAACCTATGCTCGTCTACAACCTTCTTGTATAAGGTACTGGGAAGCTTTTGCACCATCAGTCCCCGGAAGCGAGGGTTGTTATTTTGCTTCAAACCAAGAAGTTTGAGTATAGTCAATCATAAAAACATGCCACATCGACTTCGTACCTGGAATTGGCCGTTGTTCAGTGTGGCCACATTAGGTAGATCATCAAGAAGTCCGAAGTATAGCCGGTGGAAATGACTCAGCTGCGCTTCAACGATGTTCCGGACTTTATTCGGGTTCTCCCCCACAATCATCCGAAAATCGCCCACATAACTGATGCCAGCAATCCGCTCAAAAAGTTCTTGCTCGCTGAACTTTTCCGGTAAGGTCAATAGTGCCACCCGCACAGCTTCTGTCAAGTTCACTTGGTTCGCTAGGCGGACACGGGCATCATCTCGCAAAATCTTCACCTAATGCTCCGGATGTTAGCCGAGCACAAACAGAGAGTTAGCTCTGTTTCCGCTTACTGGCTTATGCATCCGACCAGCCAGGTAAAGCGTCTCCCAATCGATCAAATCCTTGCATAGAGTCTCGATAGAGACGACGCCATACTTGATAATCTTGAAATAAAGATTTCAGAAGGTGCCTATCGAACGACGCCAGATATTTCATCTTTCTTACCTTTCCATTGATCTCCACATAGGGATTGAAATAGACACCAGCTCCCATTTTCTCTTGCATCATCGTTACTGTGCTTGAACCGAGATGTCGCAAACCCGAGTAATGGTGAGGGTTTTGCTGCATGTTGAGTGCATGCCAATGGCCAGGATGCGATACCCCGAAAATGAAGTCGAGCATCGGTTTACTCTACACGTACATAGTCAGTAATCAAGCTAGGACTGCCAGATTGAAATCCGTTATAGCTCACCTTCTCATCATAACCTGCTTGTTTGAAAACGCCACTGCCGTAGGCAAAAGCATACCGAATAGGGGCATGAAACTTGGAAACAATGTCTTTCAACTGCTGCTTCAACTCTTCATTGATATTAATGTACTGATTGGTGCCAAAGTCGGGAGAGTCAGGGATATTCGTCGGATGAAAGTGGAGTTGGCGTAGACGTTGTAAACGGCGTCGAGTTTCTTCTGTAAACAGAGGTTGTTGTAACGGCTGCTGTCGTTCGTCGCCATTACGAGTCTGTTTTGATGCAGTTGGTTTCAAAGATGAGTCATTCACCGGCGGCCGCTGCATAGACGGCGGCAAGTCTTGCTGCATTGGACCAGAAGAGTGTGTGTCAATGTGGCCATTTGTATAAGACCGAGCCAAGACAAAGGTATATCGTCCGGCACTGCTGCTGACGCGAGCTAAACTGGTTGTCTATTTCAGGTTTCAACATTTAGAACGAACAGCAAATTTCCGAGGGACATTGTCCAATACGCACACTCAACATTGTGAAAAACGTCAGAAAGAAAATGCGCAAGTTGACCCCGTTTCACGACATTTTGTACCGCCCGGAGCCAATCGATTTTTCCATTGAAAAAAGCTCATGATGATCTGTGTTTTATCGGAGCTCGTGCTTTTCCAATGGTTTCGACTGGACCCCTACAAGCAAAGCCGTTGAGGGAGCCCGCGTGAACATGTCGGCACGTAACTCCACTTGGCAGCAATATTGCCTTGATCCGATCCGCCGTGCTTGTCAGCTTAATCGATTACGCCCTCTGTTGAGGGTCGCCCAACTTTTGAACGAGGAGGTTGCTTGTATGGTTTCCTTTTTCCGGGAAAGAACACCACCAATGTTCGTTCAGGACAAGGCTCAGTAGCAACGGCCCAGGTGTAATTGACCTGGGTTGAGAGCTTAAATGCCGCTACTGTGGATCTATGCCTTCGCACAACCCCAAACTCCACGGATACCCGATGTTTGACCTGACAGAGACGATACAGCGGATAGCCGGAAGCCAAGAGTTTCTGTTCCGGTGCGCGCCAGCAAATTGCGTCTTTATGGGCTGGATTCTGGCTATTGGGTGCATGGAGAGTTACGGATAAACCTTTATCGGGTATCACTGCCTCGACGCGATAAGAATGCGGGTATCATACACAAAGCTCTCTTTGGAAATGATAACGGCTCATGCAGGCGACTATTTATGGAGTAGCAACACCTGGCAATAAGCATATTTTTATATCTTCCTTGATCTTCCCCGTAACGGATACTTTTATGCTTACACCTCGTGCATCAAGGAGAACTTGTCGAAAGTCTCCATCTGAACTCATTGATCACCTGGAGAGGTCAATAAAGACAAGAAGAAGGATGCAATTAAGAATGGGGGCAGTGGAGCAACGGAAACACAATTATCCGGAAGCGATGTCCTTCTCGAGCAGCCCTAAAATAGCCATCCATCCAGTTTAGGAGCTGAGAAAGAGGAAGCTATAAACCATTGTACCTCTACCTAAATAACGTTTATGATACGGATGCGATTCAAATATCATTCCTAGGACGTCGTATGGCAAGGCGAGATTCGCAGCACAGCTGAAAAAGTGATCGGCGAAGAGAAGCGGAAGCTGATAGAAAGTGGGATCATTGATCCTCCTTATATCCGCTGGTGGAAAACTGTCTTCACGAATTCGGCATGTAAGAATCCTGATGCATCCGCAGCTATTGTAACTTAGAGGTCGATTATAGCCTGAGCCACTGAGTAATAATCAGCTCTGACAACAAGACATATACGTCGAGTACAAAGTCTTTACGTATAAACCAACGCTGAAACCATGATATCTTGAAAGAAACCACTGCAGGCGCTACCATACCTTTCCCATCGGGTTCTACCTTTTTTGCCGGCTTAGCGTTCGTGTCCAAGCTGGTGATATGCTCGTCAACTTGGATACTGATACTAACACTTAGCAATTTTGAATTCAGCCAAGCCAAACGATTAAGTTTCGTAAGTTTACATAGCTTGTTTTTAGTTTAATCATTCAAAACCGGCAGTTTACGTGCAGAGACATCATCTCATTGTCTATCGGAAAAATTCCAAAGGGCATGGATAGGTTTATGAAGACATATGGAAAGGCATTGAGAACCCTTTCAGTGTAGTTCGGAAAAAGCCTATCCTTTCAAGGGCTTTGACGCTTTGTCTTAGGCTCCTCCTGCCTGTGTCGGGATATCGAAGCCGTTTAAAAAAGGACACGGAAGGACCAGCACTCTTCCAATCTCTTTTAGAAAGTCAGCCGCTAGGAGCAAAACTCGTCTTATGGGTCCTGCCTGTAATATATAAAGCTGTTACTCACGAAAAACAATCAGCAGGCTTGAAATCCTCGACCAGCTTAATTGATTCAGCTTCATCTTTCCGATGCTTATCGGACTTGCACCCTTAAAGTTGTATTTGCTATAAAAAGGGACCCAAAACGCTGGATGTTTGAACTTCCTCATCCAGCAAGCTCAGGTCCCAGCGGTTCTGGTGACCAATTTTCGTATGTAGGCTCAAGCCGGGTATGCGTAGGCAGGTACCTCTCTGACTCGTGTTCTGGCACGCTTACCATGGCCCCTCAAGAGTTCTGGGAAACCAGGTGCCGGGCATACATGGCTCCTTTATTTTTCTTCTCATTAGCAGGTGACTTTGTACACAGGTATTTTTGTTTACACTTTAGAGAAAACAATAAATGCATGGTTCCTATATCTATTATCGTTCGACTGCCCTTGCTAATAAATGTCGCTACTCATAAGGGCGTATTATTTCTTGTCGCAGGCTATAGAAAGTTTAAGGGGGAGGAGCCTGTAAAAGTACTGCTAAATCAAGCGAAAGAAGTTCCAAGAGGAGGCGCTCAAAGAAAGGATCTAAAACACTTGTGGGAAGCTAGAATACGATTTCCAGCATCTTCCATGGCTTGTAATCAGCTGCAAGTTACTGAGACGACGTCGACAACTGCCGCAAGTAGCAATCACGAATTTCTATTCCATGGTGTGTGACCCTGAGACCTCCTCAGAATCTGGCGCTCGTACCATCTTGCTTCCGTTTGACAATAGGATACAGTTCGAGAAAAATGGCAACGTAGTCAAGGCACTCCGTGTTTCTGGGACAAAGTACTAGCGCGTAAGTATTCCCCCACGTACGGTGGACCTCACGGAATAAACTAAGCTTTACTTAGCTTGTAATGAGAAGAATATTCCTACGGCTAGTATTAGTAAATGCAGCCATGAGATCAGCGGGGAGCCTGATGCCGAACGGCACTTTGAGTGTGTTGCACTTTGTACCCAACTATGGTAATGCAGTTGTTGCGAACCACAACGGAGCCAGCTAAAGCATTATCCGCTAAGATATAGCGCTTTCATAGTCGTTTTTTTTCCATCAGGTCCATTGCATACCAATATAAGACAGAAACTGGTTCTTTCGAGATCCAATTCGACCGTTGATTTCCTGTGCTTTCTCCCCAGTCTTCGGACGCAGAGACTGCTTCAGGTTTTTTTCTTTGCCGATATGTTTATCACTCGAACCCCAGATATGGCGCCTGATATAGTGACATTAATATCTTTTCAGATAGGCAAATGTCCTTTAGGGGGCCAGTCTTACAAAGCTTCATTTTGACATGCAACTCGATACGGCAAAACTTCAAAGAATTAAATGCAATTCTCAATACAGTCCAAGTCTTCTGTGTCTCTCCGTTCTTCCACCTTCTCCTTTCGTAAGGTTTTAACTTTATCACTGGTCCTTGTTTGCAGGCAGTTATTGCAATTTGCTCAAACAAGTCTGTGCCTAAAGTTTTCCTGCTGAGGTCAGAATCGTACGCGGACGCAGACCCGAGAACTGGATGCCCCATCATTATGATGGGATTACAGCTATCTGTTTATAGGCTCACTTCCCCTAAAAATCTCCCAATGATACAAGGAGTACAAGATACTTGTCGCGATAATCAAAAAAGCCGTTATATTCGTCAAGTGTGCCATGAAGAAGTGGCAGTTTTGCGTAACGTTCAAGCGGCGGGGTCAATTCTGCAGCCCAAAAAGGTTGCCCCTTCTCAGCTTCTTTCCAGCCCTGAATCTCCCAATTTGATCCATACGCTCTTCTCTTGTTTTCTGGTCTTTCTTCTTCTCTTCTTTCTAGTTCGGCAATCGTGAATAAACTGAAAGAACATGTCGTAATTATGGTTGCCAACACGCCAAAATCGAGTACGTCTTCGAGTTTCACGACCTTTCTGAAATCCAAATGGCGCAACGGAACAAAAGACTGGTGGCAATCGAAACGAGCGTCACCTCAAGATGTGGAACGCGATTGGGTGCGCCATAGTGCCCTGAAGTTAGCACTGGACGGGTAAAGGTTAGGACATGTGCTGCTATTCGGAACCATAACCGATGAAACATTTTTTTTTTCAAGTGACTTTAAGGCGCCGGTGCATCATTTACTGAAGGCAGGTGGCGGCGAAGTGCTGGACATTGGGTAAGTGCGTATCTTACACTATGTTGAGACGGTATGACTATTTTTAACACGGAAATACTCCTTTAGATGCGGAGCAGGGTATTGGACAACGGTATGGCTGTCTTGGATTGTATAAATAACGATGGATGTAGTCTCAATATTTGCCATTGGCGTAACGCTAAAAGGACATGGCAAGCAAATATCCAATATCGCATTTTACTGGTATTGACATTGACATTTCCTTATTCCCGTCAAAGTAAGGAGACTCCTGACTATACATGTGTGCCATTCCCCCGTGCTCAAAAGTTTCCCTAGTGGAGTATCGAGAAATGTTATATTCCAACGTGTGGATTTACTAGAGCTACCGTTACCTTACGACAACGACACGTTCGACTACATATTCATTCGGTGCATGGCGGATGCTGTGCCGGACGAGAATTGGGATGCTGTTCTTAACGATCTAGTACGTATAATGAAGAAAGGGGCATACATAGAATGTGTGGAAGCGTATCCAAATTTGTTCGATGCCGGTCCCGCCATGACGACCATCATGCAGCGTAAGGAATCAAAATAACACAGGTAACATAGGTACAAAACTGCGCATTGACTTGATCCCGCAACTAGTTGTGAACGCATCCACGGGGAACACTCAGCAGCCCGGCTCACCCACTAGTGCTTCCATGCAAAACCCCTTACCAAACCGTATCGCATCTATAAACCAGTTGATGGGTATGCAAATCAAGCATATTCATACTCCTGTTGGACGCTACGGCGGAGCCGTTGGCAGTCTTCTTTTGGAACACTGGGATCGTATCATACAATCGTCAAAGCAAAATTGGATCCAGAGCAAATTGATAACTGAAAAGCAGCTGGCTGCCGCAATCGATGAGCTCCACCAAGAAGTTGATGCACATAAGACATACATGTCATGGTACTCTGTAGTAGCACGGAAAGTAAGTAATGCGGATACTTGTGCCATACCTGGACAGAATTGACAGCCAAACTATCGTTTAGCGAGGCTATCAAGGTCCTGTCATTCAAGTAGAAGATGTCGATGACCATGAAGATGATGGTATCATTTCGTAGCGAGCTTATTCGAACATGGGAATAAATCATGTATGTACAGCGTACCAAGCGTCTATCATATGTATTATTGCTATCTAGAAACCACCGAACGCACCAGCACCAGCTTTGGCCATTTCTGCCAATCCTCGAGAGATAATAACTCGCTGAATTTGAGATGTGCCTTCATAGATCTGGAAGATTTTGGCGTCTCGCATCAGCTTTTCTACAGGATATTCGGTATTGAACCCATTGCCTCCAAAGATCTGAACGGCATCGGAAGCGGCTTTATTGGCTACTTCGCTAGCGAGTGCTAATTACGACTTCCTTTAGTCTCGGTCATCTAGGTGTTGCCTGCAATATCTGATCTACCTTTTGCTATACTGGCATGCCAAGTGTTTCTAAGACCCTGATCCCGCATATAGGCTGCACGGTATACCATCATTCTAGCGCTTTCAATGCCGATTCTGAAATTACAAAATGAATAAGCACAGATCCGTCAAAAGATGTTTCCTCTCTCTTTGCTTACGCCATATCCGCAAGCATAAACGCCACAGCTTGATGATTAAAGATTTCTGTACCCATTGTCTTGCGCTCCAAGGAATATTTTGTTGCCTCCTCCATGGCACGGCGTGCAAGACCAACGGCGCCGGAGGCGACCAGTGGGCGAGTGATATCAAACGCATTCATGGCAATCTTAAATCCTTGTCCTGGGCTACCCAATACATTCTCGTTCGGCACAACCACGTCCTCAAATGTTACGCCGCGGGTATCAGACGCACGCTGTCCCATGTTAATTTCCTTGCGACCGCGCTGTATGCCTGGTGAGTCACCGTCTACAATGAATCCAGTAAATGCCTTGCCAGTGGGAGCGTTGGCTTCAGTCCGAGCCAAAACGAAAAACCAGTTGGCGTGTCCTGCGTTTGTGATCCACATTTTTTGACCATTGAGGACCCAGTGATCGCCCTTCTTGACTGCCGTTGTCTTTAAACCGGCCACATCCGATCCTGCACCAGGTTCCGTCACACCATAGGAGGCAACCAGTGGCTCCTCAGTCATACGACCCAGATACTTTTTCTTTTGCTTGTCATTGCCTGCAACAATTAAGGGAGCCTCGGCCAGATTATTGGCTTCGATGGCCGTTTGGATACCTATACCACAGAGTTAGCCCCTTTTTGTCCCATGCCTCTGCTTGGGCTTTACCTGGTTCCAAAATGGCGTACCTGTGCAGCCATAAGCGAGCTCTTCCGAAATGATGGCGCTATCTAAAACACCGAGACCCATACCGCCATACTTTGATTCAATGTGCGTGTTGACGAGTCCTAGCTCCCAAGCCTTTCTGATAATATCTACCTGGGGATATCAGAACCGCAATAAGATTATAGACTGCTCCTCATCTCTCTTTCCCACCTTTTGGATATTCTCCTGTAATGTCGTGCTTAGCGGCCACAGGAATGATTTCGTCTCGTGTGAACTTCCGCGCAAGCTCCTGAATGGACTTTTGCTCTTCGCTCAACGCAAAGCACATGCCAACCATTGTCGGTCTAGATGATGAAAAGAGACGGACAGCAGCAGGTCTCAAGTGAGCAAATTGGCGGGAGAAGTTAGACATTATAACGCAACAAAGTGAAAAGAAACGACAGGGAAAAAAAAGGTTCAATCCGTCTTCCTTGTTCCCCACAAAACTGGCGGAGTTTTTCAGTTACACGGGCATGAATTTGAGCTGAAGATTTTCACATGGGTTCGCATGTGAGTCAGTAACAACGATTTTCAATGCTCTTGTATCGCAAAGATGGCAAATCTTCAAAATCGTTTGAATCCAGGATATAAGCATTTATCTTCTAGGCACCTACAGCGCCTACAATATGTAAAGAAGTCGACGTTGTGCACCTGATACATGGTACATTTGGTATCATGTTTATTGGCGACGACTGCCACGATAAACTACATATACAGTAAGGTAATGGGAGGAAGGCTAAGAGAGTACGCTAAAGATTTAAGTGGAGGACATCGTAACCAGCACGAAACAAGAAGCGAAAGGCGGAGGCGGGAATGGGATTGTCTGTAAAAATATAAATACATGGAAGATCAATAAAGCAAGAGGGATAAACTTGAAAACTTAGGCTGCTGCCTTTTCTTCCTTAGAGGCATCGGAAATGAACTTGCGTCCACCAGCTGCAGCTTCCACTTCGGCACGCTTGCGTTCAATTTCGTCACGGTGGGCGGCAAGGAACTCCTCGTAGTTGAGCTTGCTGACAATAAGAGGACCGTGGAAGACAACTTCCATTTCTTCAAGAGACAAACCCTTGGGCTCAGGAGCAAACAGCAGAATCCAGGCCAACATGATGAGACCAATAGCGCCGTAGATAATGTAAGTACCCCAAGTGATTGCATCCATCAGAACTGGAGTGACTTGGCCGACCAGAATGTTGGCGCACCACAAGAGAGCCGAAGCAAAAGCGAAGCCTTTGCTACGAATTCTGAGAGGGAAGATTTCTGCAATATAAATCCACGCAACAGGCGCCCAAGTGACAGCATAAAAGGCAACGAAGATGAAGATAAAGGCAATGACAGCGTTGGCAGCTTGGGGATGCTGGCTCATGTTGACAATGTGACTCAGATCCGCTTCAGACCATTCCGTGTAGCCGCATCCACCGTATAAACCTGCCATCAAGAAGAAGCAGACGCACATGCCGGTGGAGCCAATGGCCATCAATTTGATACGACCGAGTTTGTCGACCAGGTACATACCAGGGAGGCAGAAGATAACCATGACAGCATCTGTGACATAATCAGTACATGCATATTCTTCTCGTGCTTTGAGACTTCCGTTAGGAAACTTACAGTCAATACCGTTGGCGAGAAGGGATAAAGAACCCTTCAGACCAGCTTGCTGAAACATCAGAGGAGCGTAGTACATGATAACGTTGGCACCAGTCAATTGTTGAAAGATAGCAATGGAGCAGCCCACCCAAAGGACGCGTGAGTTCTTGCGATCCTTCAACATGTCCCAGTAGCTGTTGACCGAGATGTTGTTTTCGAGTTCGACATTATCCTTGATCTCCTGCAGTTCCATCAACACGTAAGGGTGGTTCAGGTCGTTCTTGCCGTGGATACGGGCCAACACTCGATGTGCTTCTTCTTCACGGCCCTTTTCGACCAACCAACGAGGCGAGCGAGGCAGGACAAAAGGCGCCATAGCCAAAACGATAGCAGGGAAAATCTGAACAAGGTAGGGAGTACGCCACGACCAATCGTTGGTGATATAAGCTGTACCATAATCGAGCCAACCCGAAACCAGCAAGCCAATGTTGATCATGAGTTGCTGAAAGCCGACGAGTCGACCACGGATTTCCTTGGGAGCCAATTCAGCGTTGTACATGGGTGCTTAGATAATAATGGTACCATGCGGTTAGCCTAATGGGAAAACTGGGAGTCTAAGTCTTTTTTGAAAATAGAACTTACAAAGTACAGAACATGCACCGACCGAAAGACCAGAAACGAACCGACCGACCAGTTGCATTGCAATATTATGAGAAGCAGCCTGAAGCACACCACCAACGATAAAGACCAAGGATGATATCGCAACGCTGTCACGACGTCCCCAGCGATCAGACATCCAACCTGCAATAAGACATCCGATAACGGCGCCAGTACCCATAAGTGAATTTAAGGCACCCTACAGAGGTTGATTTTAGCATGCTTATACAAAAAGACACTAAATGTTTGGATATGTTTACCTTGATGGCAGGCGTCACTGGGGCAAAGTATTCCAAGAATGGTTCCATTGCCATGACACCGCTGGTGACGCCAAAATCGTCTATCAAAAGACAATGAGTTGCTTGGAAACAAATGCAATGTCTTCCAGCAACTTACAGCCGAAAAGGAAGCCACCCAAAGCAGCAAATGCAGTATTTCTTGAAGACGGATCACAAATCAGGACGAAGAAAACAAGTCAACGATCGACATTGTTCCACTTACACATAAAGAAGTGCTCCAGCGTCCGATTTGATATTCGGGTCGCCTTTGACATCTTTCACGGCAATAATGGGTGCCATGGTTATGTTTTGGTTGTATCAAAAGTAAGAAGGAAGAAAAATAAGACACAAAACTTCGTCAGGTACCTTTATCGCACGCTTATATAGTTTTCCCCGCTTCATTTCCTCCGTTTGGAAAGAAGAATGGAGAATTTTGTGGGGAAAATACCTCCCCGACTGTGGTGGAGATGCAGAACTCCGAGCAATTCCCCACAAAAGACCTCCGCGTCTGGAAAGGCAATCTGATAACAGCACGTCATATCATCGACGGAGCTTTTTACTTTTTCTGCGTCCCTTTGGTAGAAATTCCCCTTTTGGGACTTGCTCAAGAATCTGCCCCTCCCCGATTGCATTTGATGCTCGTTCATTTTCACTATAACCCATCTTCTTTAGTCTAAAGTGTATGCTCAGCAGCACAGATTGAAGTCAAGACCCCGATACAGACCTCTTCTTCCTCTTCCATTCCCAGCTCGTCTGTCCCGCGCAGCTGGCAGAACTAGGGAAAATATGTGATTGGACGAAAATTTCCGTACCCATTCCTTCCGCCCATGAGCTTCCTGAATAGATCTGTATAAGACCGAATACTGCAGAAAATACGACATAGTCTATGGGAACCGATTATGACTGAGACGTTGAACTTGTGTAGCTATTTGTCTCGCGCTTCGATCCGAGCAACATTGTCTACCACTTTGGTCGCCATTGCTTTTGGATTTTCTGTCTCGTTTCTGTTCGCAGAAATGGAGAGACATGTCCTTTTTTCCCCTTCTTCCTGGATTTCGTTTGGCACGGTAGAAGCGTAAAGTACTCTCACAAGAAGTCTACGGTTCCGCTGTTTATCCGAAGCTACATGCTATGACGGGGCCGGTTCATGTGATACTCAATGAAGTAACGTGAAAAGGATCCACGGAAGCTCTGACTGTTCTATTGAAAAAAGCATCAACCCATTCATGACAAACTGATACCTGGAAAATGTGCGTTCTTGCTTGGCTGCATGAAGCCATAAGGCAAGCGCGAGTCTTGGTTTTGTCGTTGGCGGACCTGTACTGTTAAATAGAATTGTCTTGTTCAAAACTAACCAAGTGTAACTGCCATTTGCTCGTATGCCAACGGCACCTAATATTTGCGTCAATGGTAGAAAGAAGGCGGCTATATCGCATAATACCATGTTTCACTGTCCAATACGTGAGACTGACTTATCTGCCCGTTGCAACGTAGCAAAAACGGCGACTTCTTGGATCAGTTGCCCATATTGGCAATCAGGAGCAAAAGCTCGCGATTGGTTCCTCTCCGCAATGCTTTGAAATGTCCTTTTTCACACGTCGGAAAAGATGGACATTTTAACATTTCCATGCATACAATTTGACGTCATGGAACTCGTCCGAAGGAGGAATCCTGATTCATCGCTTGAAACAGAGCACAATATAATGAAAAGAATAAGAACAGTAGACGAGATGTCAGCGAGACTGAACAGTGATAATTTTATTCCAGTATGGCGCGGGTCGGCTGTCAGTGCCACTTTTCATTGAGATTTGAAGGCTGATAACTCCATGGCTTTCCGTCCTACAGCTTCAAGAAAAGATAAATTCGCAATAACGAGTTATCAGATTAAAAGAAATGAAGGGTTGGCTTGTCGAGATTTTATGGGACTTCAACAGTCAGGCAATTTATGGGCCTTATATGATTCGCATCATATGTAGAGGAAAGTCTTAGAATGTTCCATGGGGCTCTCCTACATCTACCAATAACAGGTTCAACACTTTGATTATTATGACACGATACCAATCATTATGGTTTATAGCGGGATATGGTTAGCAAATCAGCTCAATGGGCTTGCCAGCGGGGCCTGCAAAGCCACTGGCAGACAAATGCCGGGAAATGACTTGGCGCTGTGTGGGTTCCTAAAGAAGAATCAGACGACAATGTTGCGCACAAGCATCGTTTCTCGATTTCTGCAACGTTCAGTTGGTGCTGCCCGACGTACCTACACCACAACCATTCCTACCTCTAGCGAGCAAACGACTGCTGCAGCTCATAAACTGGCTCAGGAAGCACTCGCTCAAAAAACCGGCGTAAAGCATAAAGCGACACTGCCCAAAGGGGACAAGAAACCCGCCAAGGCATCAGGCGAAAAAGACAGCCACTGGAAAGCATATGCTCTGAGTGCTGGCGCATTGACGGGCGCTGCCCTTGGTGGCCTGTTTTATTACGGTAAGTGTCATGAATGGCCGACATGTTGAAGGAAAAAGGAAAGCAATTGCTTATGGAACATTCATTCATGTTTCAGGTCGACCTTTTCCAGACGAACGCGAGGACAAGGTACAGTGTCCAAGATGCTTATTGTGTTTGAGTTTATCATTAAATGAGCTTGTTTACAGTATGCTGGACAAGATGCCTTTACTGCTGCTTTCTATCGCTGCAAGGATCGTTACGAAGAATTCAAAAACGTGAGTATTGTAATCTAGACAGAACGAACACGAGAGTAACACATCTGGTGCTCTAGAAAATGCACAAGCCGATGTGGGATAAACTTCTTCCAGACCCTTTACCAGAGCCATACCGTCGTCCATATACGTTAGTGATCAACTTGGATGATACTCTTGTACATTCGACGTGGGATGTAAGTGGCTATCTCGATAACGTTTAGATATGAAGATCTTACTAAAAGGGAACCCTCAGAGAGAGCATGGCTGGCGACATGCCAAGCGACCTGGTGTCGACTATTTCTTATCCTACATGTCCCAGTTTTATGAAATCGTCATCTTTACATCACAGACGTCTATGGTAAGTTGGTTGCAGCAGACAACGGGCACTGTTTGACAAACGCTGACAAGTTCGTTGCCAGAATGCTCAACCGATTCTAGATTCGCTCGATCCATACCAGTATGCAATGTACAGACTTTATAGAGAAGCAACGTGCTATGTGGACGGCAAATACATCAAGGATCTTTCTTATCTCAACCGTGACCTGAGCAAGGTCATTATTATGGATTCCAACCCTGAAGCATTCTCAAGACAGCCGGAGAACGGTATCGCTCTTAAGCCCTTCCTGGGAGACCCCAATGATAAAGGCTTGCTTGAGTATATTCCGTTCTTGGAAGGTAAATGATTTCGGATGTCAGGGCCAGTTCCAGCTTACCAATGAGACAATGCTTAGCTGTTGCATTGATGAATCCGGACGACGTCCGACCTGTATTACAGAGCTTTGAAGGCAAGCATATTCCCATTGAGTGGGCTCGTCGTGAAAAGGAAATGGCGGATCGACACCGTGCAGAATGGGAAGCTGAGCAGGCCGCTAAGCCTGTCAAGCGCAACCTTGGGTCGCTCTTTGGCGGTGGAGCTGCTTCAAAGGAGCAAGGACCTCCACCAACGTACCTGGAGCAGATGAGAAAGCAAGTGCGGACGGCGTTTGCAACAGAACATGCGGCTATGAGACAGCAACAAGATGAACTGATGAAGAAGGAGATAGAGGAGCAGAAGCAGAAGATGAAGGAGATGAAGATGACGGTTTGGGACTTGATGACCCAGGTGTCTTCGGTAAGTCGAACGGGAGGATCCGAATCATGGACTTGTTGTATCTCACACATTACACAGGGTCAGCCCGTTTTACCACCACCAGGCCAGCAACCCTCGGAACAACAGCAGTAGAAGTGTTTCATACCTGTAAAAAGAACATTTTAGAAAGCTTGATAATTGTCTTTTTCCTCCTGATCATATTGCAGAATTCTCAGCAATAGTTCGCTTCGCACTGACCATGTAGCAAAAACATACACACATTATACACACATATCGGCGATCCGCTTGTACCGAACCGTTCTCTGGTAGAACATTACACAAGAAAGCCATGTGTCTACCACGAGATTGCTCGTCAGCCCCCGACATGCCCTGAAATTCGGAATAGGATATCTCTCAATGAGCTTTGTGTGTGTGTGTGAGTGAAATTTTGCTTTGTACGTGGACGATAACGAGGGCACATGCATATTTCAAAACAGTTGCGCTGCAATGACAGCCCAATGCGCTTATTTAGCGCAGGACCCAGGACCATTGGAGTTATTCTATTCCCAATGAAGAAGAGTGCCACAAAGGGCGAAATACAGCTAACCTATCCACAGTTTCATCTCATAATGACACTCCCACATTTCCTATCGGAGCATAGAGAACAGCAGGTAACTGACTTGATTGCAATAATGTTGTTTGTTGAATAGTTGTTAATAGCGAATGAGCAAAGGTGTCGCATCGGGATTCATTCCGGACTCGCTGAGAAAGATCAACTGAAACAAGTAATATGCATTGGTGACCCGGTTTGAAGAAAAGAACATCATGTGAACTTCCGCCCATCTTTGTTCGCTGGTCAGCTGAAATATTTAGGGTTCGCCCAAACTTGTTATATATTCTTTCGTGGAAAATTCACTAGCCATTGACAGGCTACGGAAGCGCTCATCCGATCTGCGCCCTTTGGTCCTTTTTTCAACGGCAGAATGGCGTAATTTCCCATCCCTCTATCCAAGTTGAAACAAGAGCCGATCAGTTCTTTTGCTTTTTTTGGGGGAACGCGTTCGTAGTGGAAAAAGGACCTCTGCTCCAATTTTCAATTATCAGATCGATGCAAACAATTACTTGCGATGCACAAACAGTAGCTGAAGATCTCTGTTTAATTGTTTTTCTCTTGCAACATTGTACATGATGCTTGTTCACTGCGTCTGCTGAGTGAAAGCATTCTGCTCAATGTTCACGTTTGTTGGGGGGAAGGGTTGATACAAAAGAACATGGCTATGTCTTGTTACCAACTTGCTGATCTAGAAAGAATGGGGGGTGGAAGATGTCTCATCGCCCTGCTATTATTATTCGCTGATTCTACATAGTAACAAGACTTTCGGAGGCAATGATGAAAGATAGCCGTGGATTTACCAAAAGTGAACTTGCCGGGGGATTCGATTCCGCTTTGGATGCTATAACCGCGCCAAAATAGAGTTTCCTTGCCGCATGCAATCCATTGGCGACGATAAAGGACCTCTAACGGGACAATATGCATGATCAGGGTATTGAATTCTCCTTGGGGGGGGGGGAATCGACAACTATATGCCAAGAAGCAGGCAAGGGAGGAGGTGCATATAAAAGGGCCTTTTTTTTCATCAGCCGATAACCAAGAACCTTACGAGAAGCACAGGATTTTCAAACACAAAAGGAGTTTGGCCTAAACCTCTTTGAACACAATTGTCGACACCTGACCAAAGCCTCCCCCCCGGTTTCGTGTATTTCATTTAAAAAACATCTCTGCGTTTGTTTCCTCGCTTTTGCTTTTCTTTTCTTTTCTTGTATTTGTTTCTATCCAAAGCGATCTCCTGTCCTGTACTACTGTTGCCAACCATATATAACATTTCGTCATGGTGGAGTTACCAACCCCAGGAAATGGCTATAACAATGTGGAATGGGTAGACCGAGCCATGATACACGGTTCAACCTTCCCAGCTGGACCTAACCAGCCCGACATGTCTACTGCTACCAATGATCCTTCTGACGGTCGTTTTCAGACTTATTACACTCAGTTACCTCCCATCAATGCAGCTATCTCTGGTGCCATTGCTAGCCCACCTTCAGCTTCAGTCGTACCAGCCCAGCTGAACCACGAGTTACAGCAGCCTGAAAACAGTTCATCCACTGACTCGTCGGCGAATAGCATGCTTGATCACCGTTCGGAAGATCTCGAAACCCGCAGATCAATGTCTACTAGCGCATCTAGCTTAACTTACAATTCACATGCGTCCTGGATGCCTCCTTCATCGGCATACTACAAAGATACCGACGAGGATCATCAGCAGAACCATGGCCAGGCAACCCCTTCGCCTTCCGGTTCCACCGAGAAAAGCACGAGCCAACCAAAACGCCACCGTGCTCCCTCCACAAAAGATATCCATGTCGAGAAGAACACGGAAGGAAAGCCACCGTATTCTTATGCAACCCTGATCAAATACGCTATTGAGAACAGTCCACAGAAGAAACTGACCCTCAGTGAGATATATCAATGGGTCATTGATCATTATCCATATTATGGCACAGCTGGCACCGGCTGGAAGGTAAGGAAAACAGAGTTTCCCTTTGTACGACCGTCACTAACGGCATAAATCTGTCCCACAGAACTCAATCCGCCACAATCTTTCTTTGAACAAGAGTTTTGTCCGCGTCCCGCGTCCGATCAATGAACCAGGCAAAGGCTCCTACTGGATCGTCGACTATCGCGCTGCAGAAACCGAGAATCGACCACGTCACTCCATGAGTATGCGCGGCCGCGGCAACCGTTCGGGAAGCGATCCGGCCCCGTCGCCCTACCGCCCAGAAAATTGGACTCCCGCCAATGGTCGCCGTTTTCGGGACGGTCGTTCCATGTCAACCGATTCCAACACAGCAACGAAGATGAATGCCCTTTCTGCCGGTAATGGCAATTATTACAACCCGTTCAAACACTTTGGTGTGCACTATCATCACCATCATCATCATACGCACGGCCACCATATGCAACGGCCTGCAGGCAATCTTGCCCGTTCCCGCAGCGGACCTTGCACAGGCAAGCTCATTGTTGCATTTTCACTGATGAATCAATAATGCTCATACCAATATGATCCATTAGGAACCGGCTATGGTATGTACCTGGATGGCAATATGCCTCCTCATCATCACTATCATCACCAGCAGCCGCCGCCGCCGCCTTCGGGCAATCCTGGTCTTGAGCCCACAACACCAGTACCCGGGGCTGCGAATCCTTGTGGTCCAATGTATGCCAACGGTAACCCGGCTGGTGCCCAGTATAACCAAGGTGTCTATGCGTATGCCTACAGCAACCCAGCTTGTCCTGCCCACGGCACTGGCCCAGATGAATTGCACCATCCATTGTCACGCACTCCGTCTCTTGTCTGCCACCCGTACTCGCCTACTGCTACTACACCATCAACAAATTCGTCACCCACAAGCTGGAATGCTGCCGATGTGCCTCAGCAAGATTTATCATATACCCATCCTGCTGCCGCCGCTGCCGTTGCCGCTGCCGCCGCCGCTGCTGCTGCAACTCCACGACAACCGTCACTCTTGTCGCCGTCCGATACCAACAACCAGCAACCTTCGCCATTTGCGACTCCTCAACCGCAATATCGTCGTGTTGGCTATTCTCCTCAAAACAATGCGACCAAGAGTCCCGGTGGTGTCGTGTCTCATCCACCTTCGCCCACTTATTCTGCAGGATCCGCCACACAAAACAGTGGTATGAATGCGAACACCACTTGTTCTTCCACAACTGCTTCTTCTGTCGCCGCCTCGGCCGCTGCCAACGCCATAACTACAAACCTCAACAAGTCCGTTGCTTATGAGACCGCGCCTTCGCCACCAAACAGTGTTCACTGGTCTACTCAACAACAGCAACAAGGTCGCGTCACATCCAAGAAGGAAAACGCTGGCGCCTTTGACTGGAACGAAATGATGTAAAGCTCTCTGTCTCATCTATATGGTTTTCTCTCATATCTCTATTTTGCTCATATGGTCAGAAGAAATTCTTGTATTTCTTGCTGTATAACATCTTCCTCTTTCTGCATATAGTAGTTTATTGTATATTGTTGTTGTATATTTCAGTTGAAATCAAAAAACAAAGAAGCAAAATAGCAGAGTCTTGTAAAGAGTACACTCGACTGCTCAGACAAAAAGTGGGACAGGAGTCCCTTTGGCCAAAAGGTTATCTGCATTGCAAAAGCGAATGCTTCCCCCGAAGGGAAAACAAGCCCTTTGCTCAAAGTACAAGGATGATTTGTCATCATTGCAATCAGCTTCCTCTTACATCATCTCCAAGAGGAGACGAAAAAGAAAGACACCAAAGGGAAATTCGTTGTCACCCGGACGCGCGTCCTTTTAAAGCTTTTTTAAGATCCCGACAGCGTTGTTCTTATGGACGACAGACCGTACAGTGAGCGTCCGGAATGGAGTGACGTAGAACCCATTCCTCAGGATGATGGACCCAATCCGCTTGTTCCGATTGCATACTCGGCTGATTGTAAGTTTGAATATGCATGGTATAACGAAGGACTCTTGGATGACAATCGCGTGGAGAGTAGATAAAGATGCCATGGGCTACTTTCGCGCCGTGAGCCGTGCCAATGAAAAGTCGAAGCGAGTGCTCGACCTATTAGCCGACATCATTGAAATGAACCCTGCTCACTATACCGTTTGGTAAGTCCCCTTTTCAGAGCTGAAACGGAGATTGCAATAAGCTTATGCTGTCGTAGGCAATACCGGCAACAGGTTCTAGAAGCCTTGAACGTAAACCTGTACGAGGAACTTGCGTACATTGATACCATTGCATCTACTCAAGCCAAAAATTATCAAGTATGGTACGCTTATATCGGTTAGGGTGAGAATAAGAAGTTGCGGGTGCCCGCGTCTAATGTACACCCTTTGATAGGCATCATCGACAGGTCGTTGTTGATCGCCTAAATGATGGCCAGCATGAGCTACGATTCATTAACGGTATCCTGGACGAGGATCCGAAAAACTACCATGCTTGGTCATACAGGTAAAAGCAATTAGGAGAACGAAATCGATCAACGAGTTTTTCTTTGACACGCAGCAAAGGGAATGGGTTGTGTCTCGTTTCGGTTACTGGGACGAAGAATTGAAGTATACGGAAGACTTGCTGGTGTTCGACGTAAGGAACAACTCGGCATGGAATTATCGACACTTTATCTTGTTTTCACGACCGGGAGGCGCAAGCCCCGAAAACATTGCAGAGGAGATTGAGTAAGCGGGATCAAAAGAAAAGGCAGGTGTATGCAAAGTGTCTAACAGGGCTTAGATTTACCAAAAGGAAGATTCGTCAGGCTCCAAATAATCCTAGCGGATGGGCCTATCTTCTTGGGCAAGTGGCAAGATATCGCGCAAGTCTACAATGCATTAACTCTGTGCAATATAGACTTTTAGAAGCCACAAAGCAGCCGTTAAACCAAATCCGACCCTTTCTGGACGAGCTACGGGCAGCTGAAGTTATATCCCCTCATTTATGGTCCATGTACATTGACGTCTACGAGCATGACATGGTCCGAGGGATTGCACCTCTTAATCCAGAAGCATTACAGGTACATTGTACGCGGAGACACGACTTGGGCTTTAAACTAACTTTTGACCATCTTGGTTTAAAGCTGTGCGACGATCTAGCAGACAAGCTTGATCCCATTAGGAAAAAATATTGGCGTTATCGAAAATCCCAACTTGAGAGTAGAGGCGCAAATTAGATGTAGTATTGAGCGTATATCAAATATGTATCCCATAACAATCATTCTGTATAAAACATACGAGAACACTATCAACGTTGCTCGACAAACACTTTCATGCCGTATTTCATCGGCATGGTTAGTGACGTCTGGTAAGTGATGTCCTGTTCTGGCAACAGAGACAAGCTGTATCGTCTCAGTAGGAAGACGATAGTGACGAGGGATTCCAGAGTTGCAAGATGTTGTCCTATGAAATCTTTTAGTCCTTACTAGTCGAATGAATGTCTCTGAAAGTTTGAGCGAACGTACCGAGGCATACTCTGGGGCCTACGTGGAATACAGGCCATTGACCTTGTGATTCACGGCGAAGGTCGCCTTCGGGTGTAAGCCATCGTTCGGGCTTGAATTGTTTTGCATCAGGGCCCCAGACTTTAATAGACCGCCCAAGGGCATACGTGCTCCAAGCGACATAGTCGCCCGCTTTAACATGAGTTCCATCCGGCCACACATCATCTTCAAGTGCATATTTTAAATTGTTGGGTACAGAAGGATAAAGTCTCAGGACCTCATAGAGGCTAAGAAAAAAGATAGTAGATCAGAGCTAAGCATAGGCATTTTTAAGACACGAAGAGACATACACTGCGTGAGCATAGTTCATGCCCTTAATCGCTTCATAGAGGGCTGGTGAATCGTTCTCGAGTTCCATGGGCACGTGTTCTTTGATCTCTTGTAACAGCTTGGCTTCTACTCGAGGATGGAGCATAAGATTATAAAACGTCCAAGACAGGGCTTGAGCGGTAGTGTCACGCCCAGCTATGATGAAGTTGAGAATGATATCTCGCAGTGCCTGGTCGCTGAGCGGCTGACCGTTCTCATCACGGGTGTTCATGAAACGTGATAGCAGATCTTTGAACTCCATGCCTTGAGCCAGTTGGTCTCTCCGCTGCCGAATCACACCGTACGCAAAATCATCAATGACCCTGAGATGGTCCTGGACGCTCTTGCGCCAAGGCATCAGTGTGCGTTTAAGAGTTTCGGACAAACGCCATGCCGGAAACGCAAAACGCCAAGACGAGTTCATTTGGCAGATATCAAAGGATTCTGCAAAGGGAACCTTTTCCTTGCTGCCTAATGCATGGATATCGACGCCGAAACCGATCCTGAGTCCTCAGGTGAGCATTGCCATCTGACAAAAGCCAGCCGTTTCTTTACCGCACAAAAGAATCAAGCGTGAACTTGAACATGATATCGTGCAAGTCAATGACGGATCGCTTGGAAGCAGACATATCAAAAATGTTTTTCGTCATAAACTGCAGCTCCTGCACAAATACGCTGGTATCCATTGCGTCAATAAACGTAAGATTCACGTGATAGTAACCTTGCACATACTCGGTAAAGTGGTCTCGAAAATTCTTGACATTGAAAATGAAGCTGGCGGTTTTCCGCTGGTACTTCCATTGCTCGCCATTGGCATTAAAGATGCCATGACCAAGCAGATCCATCATTGCACTTTGAAATTCCGGGCCCTTGACATAGTTGGCAAAGTTGTCTAGTTTACACATGTGCATTATCAGCTTCTTTTTCGTTGAACAGCTTATTGGATGCACAACAATACGTTTTAAAAAGTGCTCAATGTTATCAGGGTGGATAGTCATGATCCTACGACCTGTCCCTATGCTCGACGACGAGCTGGCAAAAAGCGTCAGGTGATAGTCTTTCCCGTGAGGACAGAAAAAGAACGAACGTACAATGTCAACGTATCAAGCTCTTCAAAGGTCGATACGAGCGCATCGTGAAGTTTTTCTCGAGAAGCTAATATTGTCGGGAGAGCACCCACAATAGGCCATCCTTTTCGATGAGGGATACCCTCGGGATGCTCGTGAAAGATGGCACGATCAGGATATCGGATGGCTAAGAGGACTAAAGCAAGGAGAGCCGTTCCACCTGTAAAACTGGCAATGGCTTGGGTGGAGCTACGATTGTTGTTTGGCATCGTCGGAAGTGTAAACCAGAAAGAAGGGAATGGAAGACTGGGAAAAGCTTCTTTAAAAATGATTACTTGAGCCCCGAGGGGAAAAAAGGCAAATAAAAGATTCTGTAATCAAAAAGAAAATAGCATAAGGGGTGTGGGGGAAAAGCACCATTGTACAACCAAGGCGCCTTACATATATCATGACTGGCAAGGACCAATCGATCCATGACTCAGAGAAAAACGTACTCTGATCCAAGATTGTGCCCATAAAAACGCGGCCATATCCATGCACAGAGTTCTCCTTATTACATCGAAAGAGAAGATATGTACAAGTCTACCGTAGCAATACAAAAAAAGGACAGTATGATACCCGCCATCTCCAGTATGCTGGTCCAGAGAACGAGATATATGTATGTTACAGCTAGAGTTCGATGAAAGCAAAACGATGCACAGTACATGCTTTGCAGATGATCATTTCATATCGCGTAGAACTGCATATCGACCTGTGCTGTAAATAATGCGCTTTCGTTCTGTGAGTTTGGTTTTTCCAAGGCAGAATGCATTAGTGATAGTAATCTCGGCTCTTTTTTTCTCGCATAGAAGCCAGGCCAAATAACCGAAGCTTTTTCAAGCATAACCCTGGTTTGGGCCACGTTCTCTGTGTGGTGAATAACTGTTTTTTCCCCACCTATATGACTTTTGACGATGGGTGTTTGCCTGCCTTGCATTAATAAAGAAGAAATGATAAATTAGAGACAGCTACATCAATTCAATTCATTGGACGTGAGAGACTTTAGGATCCAGTATCAGTACAAAGTCCCCGTGTGGTATTTAGACATCCAATAGCAGTAGAGAGGTCGGATATCGAATTCCGTCTGTAATAATATTACCATGACTAAGTTAGAAGCTCTTCCTTCCTTCGAAGAATGAATACTGGTCTCACAGTACTCCTTCTCGCCTCATCTCGACATACAAACAGCAAATACAACTCCCCGAAAAAGTTGCGTTAACAAGTCTCAATTACAGTATGTATTTTGTCAGGAATTGTATTGGTTTAAAAGGCTTAGCATGTACTGTAAGCCTAGCTGGACATTCTGCGCCAATCTATTTGCTTATGCTTCAAGCGCTTTGCTGCGAACGCGTTTGTGCGCCGCGTTATCTAGGCCAACACTGGCAATTCTTGATAATCGCTCGGCTAAAGGTTAAAATGATATTCATTTCATTTTATTTTTTCTTTTATCTTAATCATACTTCAAGTACATATAAAAATACAAATAAATAGAGGAGGCAGAGACAGATAAATTATTTGGAAGGAGCAATCTGGATCTGGGGAACTTCAGTGTTGAAGATGATGTAGTAGTTCTTGATGAAGACGTCACCAAGGATACTAAAGTCCACTCCAGCCTTAGCGAATCCAGCAATGCAGGTGTTGCCGTCCTGGACATAGATAAGCGAGTCAGCTGGGATAGGGAAGCTGACGCCCTGTAATTTAATGTTCAGCTCTGGGAGACTGGAGACGTCGCAGCTGATAGAGTAGGTGCCGTCGCCATTGTCTTGAGCATTGTAGTAGGAAGCGACTTTGTCGGCCAAGGCGTCAGCGAAGATAAGAAGGGTCGTACCAGTGTCAACAATAGCGCTGGCAGACGAGGCAACCTTAGATGATCCAACGGAGACAGAGTCCATGGTCACACCCCACCAACCTATATAGGATTTACTGAGTTAGGTTCGGTCCATTTAACAAAAGAGATAGGATGTAACCTTACCCTGAGAGTTATCAACGGGTACAGTTGTCAATTTACCGTCGATATGGTCAGAGTCGTAGCCACCAAAGACGTATTCTGGACAAAAAGATTATCAACTACTTATATCAAGGGAGAAACAAATACGGGAGCTTGAGCTTACCACCACCGCCACCTTCCGAAGACTTTCCAAGGTAGACACCAAACACAGGTTCAGAAATAAGACCCTGATCCACAAGATTGTCCATCGGGGTCTTGGTTCCAGCAACAGTAGCAATAGAGTCGAAAGCGAGACCGAGGAGACCATCGGTAGGACCACTGGAGAAGGCCGAGGATTCCTTAGTTGCCAATTCGATGCGCTGGTTCTGGATCTTGAGACCACCAAGGTTCACAGTGTCAAGACCGGTGATACCGCTTGCAGAGGAGCCGTCACCATAGGTAATTCTCCAGCTCTTGCCTTCTTTCTTGTAAGTGCTGGACTTGCTGGGGTTAAACTTGGTTTGCGTAGAGCCGCAACCGCTGCAAAGAGTGGAAGCTGCGGAGTATGAATTCGTTAATTAATGGAAGGAAAAAATGATCTTCGGCAAAACGCTTTTCAACATACCAAACCAGAGATCGGACGAGCCGGTATCAAAGTCCAACTTAAGAGCCTGGCCAGGCGTACCGACGTAAACAGTTCCATAATATTCGACGTCATATTCGTAATCCGTCACGGGAATGGTACCTTCGTCGGATGCAGTGGGTAGTAAGGCAGCGAACTTGGCCATGGTGCGGAGAACAGCAGCGGTGGCGTTCGGCTTGAAGTTGGGGTTCTTGGTAAGCGGAAAGCGGGCATGACCTTGAGATTTGACGGCAGGAGCGGCTTGGACACCAAAGGTCGCCAGGGCAGCCAGAGTAATGATACCAGAAGTGAGCATCTTCATTTGGAGAATATAGAAGAAGGTACAGTACTTGAGATGACTGGGTAACGCGATGGGTTTAAATTGAACCCGTTTATATAGAAAAAGTGGTCCATTGGCCAACTGCTTCTCATGAGGAAACCGGAGATCCGAGTCTATCGGGAGCACAAGAGCGATCGTAACTGAAGGTATTCCTTCCTTTACACTTTACAACTTGCGCATAATTCTCCATATTCGTGTAAACATCGCCCCATTTGGCAGTTCTGTTCAAAAATAGTCGCGATCTTCATGCCTACAGTACTGTGTACGAAACGATGAGATAACCGTCCGTACACAAGCGATCTCTTTCATATCCTGGCATTCGCAACGTCATGCTTGTCTGTTCCAGGAACTTTTCGCCCACTGCTAGGCCGAATACTGTACACACGATTGCACGGTCATCCCAAGTCATCTTCCATCCATCACATATCCTTCAATTGAGAGACTCAATTGAACGAGATAACATTGTTGCGTAATTTTTACACTCAACCCAGTAGCACTAAATTAATTGACGCGCTTTTTTCTGTGACACCAGACTAATCGAAAGACCATTGATCCCGCTGATGGCACCCTATACCGCTCGCTATCTTCACATGCGACAATGGACTGTTCAAATTGTACCATATTTCATGCGTGTTGCAAACGGAGCTCCAATGGACCTGTTTGTTCCTGGGATGACCGAAATGTAAAAAACTACCATTTAAGCCGATGCAATAGACCAGCACTATACCTAAAAAGACTATTGCAACTGGACTTTCCAGCATCCATGATAACCAAAGATTACTGTTGGAATGTTCCTTTTTTCTCAAAACAGTGGGTTCAACCGAAAATTTTCTAACTGCATTGTTTCGTGCCATGCAGCATGTCCGCGCGCTAAATGTTGTTACCATTATCTCTCTGCTCGAACACACGTCTTTAACAAGGAGAAAATGACCAAATCTTCCAATTTGTGCAATACTGGAGTCAATGCCTCAGAGAAGGGGGGAGTTGTCGCTCCCATTCTTCTGCTTTCTCTGTCAAAAGAAGGATCCACTACCGACTTCCTGCATATCTATTCATATGGACAACATTTCAAGATCCCGGATCCAAAACAAGGGTGGAATTTAATAGGATTAGGGTCTTTTAGCATGCATTCTCAGTGTTTTTCCCTGGATATTGGGTCGGCATTTTCGTACCTTAGCGCTTCAAACCCAGTTCTACTAGGTATTTCATGAACTGGCAGCGTCCCGTTACCTGGGAGGTGGTCTTGATTAGGAAGATATCGACAAAAATGATAGCATAGTTGTCGATATGCCGTGATTTTAAACACTTTCGACGCAACGCTCCCAGTCTACTGGTTGAACGTAAAGGGAGCAAGCCCGGGATATCAGTTCCGCCAGTAATGGTTCTTGTTGTGCATGGCACTAAATCTGCCGCTGGACATTGCTGAGAGAAAGCGTGCCGTGGGAAAATAAGCTACGAAAATCGCGACAGTGGAGGTTATAGTATTGCTATTGCCAATTGAACAAGTTTAAGATGGTACATTCCCATCCGTCATATTTAATACTATGGAAGCAGGTAATATGCATAGGGAATCATCAACAGTTTTAGAGACGCACATTTAACTCTTTTCATCATTGAACTATTGTTACCGGTGGACCCCTCTTCTATATATTCGTCATCATTATTTTCGGCCATGAAAAATGCCTCACTGACGCCATTGCTCCCGGGATAACCATGAACGCAGTTTTAGGAATGACCAAGACTTTTGGTGATTTCAGTTCCTATGCAGAAACCATAGTTCTCTATAAAGAGTAAAGCTGAAACACATAGCATCCGTGATTCTTTCGGTCGACCTCAACTGTGTCTGCCCGTTATAGCATCCGAAACGCTTCATAGCGAATATCAACTCGACATCAAGCAGGGACGTTATTTTATTCATGCCCTCGTCCACCTGGGTCACTTGTGCAAGACTGACTACACTCAGTCGAATTTGACACAGCACCTCAAGGCATTAGCAATCCGATGGGCCCAGGAAAAAAACAAAGTCCAGAGTTTCAGATGACACGGTTTCATTTGGGCCTGCCAAGGAAAACGGTCGTTCAAGGAAGAAAAGGCTTTACTAACGATAATAATCATCTGTACATACAAAAAAGCTAATCAATAGACAACTCTGTAATCATTATAACGATGAGTGAATTTCGGCGTGTCGAAGCCCTTGCCCGTTTCATTTGTTTTCTTCAGTTGCCAAAGTCCCGCAGTCGTGAGAAGCCAAGACGGATAAGATTTCTTTCTTGTTGCCGTTCGTCCGTGAGTGACCAGTAGATGATGGCACACGCGAGCGGACCATAGAGCGTAAAGCGGACCAGCGCCAACCGCGCCAGTAGCAACAGAGAGCGACAAAGGCGCCCCGCCCGACCCCGCCCCCCGTGGAGGAGGCAGAGTCGGACATAGCACCCTAACATAAGGCCGCAACCAAAACGCCCCGGCGGCGCGCAGGAACAGAGGGAAGGAAAGCCTCCCGCAAGAAAGATGCGGCGGGACGCGGGCGCGCCAGCCAGGGCAGGAAGTCTGGATGAAAATATGAGCGTGGAGTAGCGAAGAACATACAGACAGATACAAACGTACCCTCAAAGCCCACAATGGTGGAAGGAGCAGTGAAAGAAAGAAACAGAGAAACCGCGTTTTGCGCTGCTATTTATAGTGTGCGAAGAAGTTTCCAAATTTATTTTTGTTTTGCTGACGGCGTTCACCGTCCGACAAACAAAAGCCATTGTACTATACAAAGACGAAATTCACGGCTGCATTTTCCAGGCCAGCTTCATGGATAGGCTGATCTAGTGACTCGATCAACTGCTTGCGATTGAAAACCAGCTAGTAGAGCAGAGTAGAACAGAGTTACGCCACATGCATTGACCGCATGTTTTCGGTCTCCTTACCTCAAATGGCCTATTTTGTGTTTCAGGTACTTCGGCCTTAACAAATTCAAACAAATATCGGACAGGATCCGTCTTGAGAAACCGACGGATAATACGCCTTCCGTCTGCCATTCTTAACTGTATACGCGTCGAGTTACTTGGGTCAGTAGGTTCTTCGCGTTTTACTGGTTTTATGGAATCAAGTATGTTTTCGGCTTCCATCTCCTCTTCACTAGGTGACTCCGGATGTTCTTCCTCCATGTCTGAGGTCTGCTCTGCTTCATCTTTATCTGTGGCGCTTTTTCCTTGTGCTTCTAATGATGCTGCAATCGCAGCTTTGATTTGTTCCTCCTCGCTCATGTCCGACAAGTTCTTGAGAAGAATTTATAAGTATCATCACAATACACGTTTGAATCGTTATACCTTCATCATGCGTGGCTTTTTCATGGCAGCAGATGTGGCAACTTCGGGTGAGTGCTGCTCCAAGAATTCCGTCACTGCAGGTTGTACGATAACGGTACGTTAGTTTCCCCTCCTTGTTTCATGTGCTGCGCGATCTTTTTTACCATCCATCATGAAATCCGTTGGTGACACCACTTTATCCCATACTTTGACACGTTCACCTGCGTTTCCCTCGGTTAGATCAAGAAAATTTTAGACTCTTTTATGCACACTTACCAGTGCGTGAATCAATGATAGCTATGTGAGGATATTTATTGATAGGATAGTAGGTCAAGTATCGTTTGCCCTCAGGACTTTCGCATGCGTACTGAAAATGTGAAATCTAAGAGCCTGGGTGCAAGTAAAAGTGCATGCAGTAAAACGAACCTGTAGAAAGATAAAGGATTCGCGTACAATTTCTTTGACTACGTCGCTACTCCAAAGATCTCTGTTCAACATTTGGCAGGAGAATTCAGTTGGGTCTTGGATGTTTACAAGCATCCATTTCTTCTGTTCCCGAGCTACTGCCCGTGCCTGTACGCGACTTTATAGTATAAGATCCTTTTAAAAATATCCGTCTGTATCAATTAGCGCATACCTCCTCAAATCCACCTCTAAACATAATATCGAACGGAGGCCGAAACAAATCAGCTAACCTCCTCGCTTTGGCACTGATTACGTTGTTGAGGTTACTCGAATCTGAACTCGCGCTAGAGGATGATCCTAGACGTTTACATGGATCATTGAGTTCTTGATCCAGGCACTCTACAAAATAAACCTTATACATACCAACATCGCCGAGGCTTCTTAGGAAATCAGGTCCAGGACTGCCACTGGACGAGTCACCTTGATTAAAAACTGAGTGTCGCGGGATTGCACCTTGGTTCATTAAATAGAACGAGTTAATTGGACAAGGTATTGCCTGAAGTACGTCTTCAAGGCTGACGTACGTTCTCTGGATCCCCACAGTGCGCCATTGTCGAACGGCGAATCGCCCCCAACCAGAATATCACGCTTTGGGGCTATCGGTGCCCGTACTTGGTTTCTGCTCTGTTCTTCACGCTCGATCTGCCGTGCTAGTTCTTCATCGGAAAGCATATGTTCGTCTCTGTCTGATTGCGAACGATATCGTGGCGATGATCTGGTGGAGGATACATTCGTGGTCGTATTCAGTCCGGAATCAGCGCCTGTTTGGCCACCGCTTTCCAAGAACAGTGTAACCGCTGTTTCAACGTTTCCGTCAGCAACCTACCAAGCCTTCGATTAGCTCTCCAATGCCGGACATTGTTACTGGACACTGGCATGCCCACAAATCTCGTGACAGAGATTTAGGTACCTGGAGATAATTCTCGGCTACGTCGGTAGAGGCTCCAGTCACGGCGCAAAAGTCCAGGATCGCTTGTTCGTGGGACATGACGAGAAGGGTATTGTTCAAGAACTGTGAACGCTCTGATGACGATTTTAATTACCGCTTAGATCGATAGGTGGCATGCATGTCTGTGCATCCTTTCAGAGTTCCAAAAGCCCCACGGTTCGTCTAATAAAAACGTCATCTCTGTTCGGTTATGACTTGAAATATGGCCAAAAAGATATAGTTAATTGAGTGTAGGCGTGAGCTGTTAGGATATGCTCGCACGAACCACTAACTGGTAAGAGCATTCGTCTTACGCACGCATAACGCAATTTCCATTCATTGTTAGCAAAGCGAATGATTGGCTCAGATGCTTGTACCAACTGCCCACGTATTACGGTGGCTAATGCTTCGATACAACGGTTTCCGCAATACAAAAGTAGAGTACGCCCCAAAACAGGTCAAAAGTAAGTAGTGTAAGTAAATAAAATTCTCTTGTGCTGTTCAACTTTTTACCACAAAGGTAGGAAAGGAAAAGCAGCGGCTTCGAAGAATACAAGTGTCTAGATAGATCAGAAATCATGTGGGTCGGGTCTGACGTTTATCCTGTTCCGACAGCGAGGAAAGCAGAAAACTTTTGAAGCAAGACCATTCGTAGAAAGCACCCCTGAATGTCATGGCTGAAGCACGATTTGAACCTGTGAATGACGCGGAGGCTTTGTGCCGGTCCGAAGATCCTCTTCACCCAGCTAATCTTATTCCAGAGCTTTGCCGCTTGTTCTATAATCTCGGTTGGGTTACTGGAACCGGTGGCGGAATCAGTATCAGAAAGGGGTAAAGGCAACAGTGCAATAACACGAAAACTTGGAAAAAAGCTGCTCAAAGATGACCATAGAGAGCATGTTTATATCGCGCCCTCTGGTGTTCAAAAGGAGCGCATGCAACCTCAAGACTTGTTTGTCATGACCTTGGCCGATCGCACTTTGTTGCGGAAACCTCTCTCACTCAAGCCTTCAGCGTGCACGCCTCTTTTCTACAATGCTTATACAATGCGCGATGCTGGTGCCTGTATCCATACTCATTCGCAAAATGCTGTCATGGCTACTCTCCTGTATCCTGGATCCACGTTCGAGATATCGCACCAAGAGATGATCAAAGGCATCCGTCGTGGGACGTCTAAAACCAACTTGCGTTACTTTGATAAACTTGTAGTTCCTATCGTCGAAAACACTCCGGAAGAGGAGGATTTAACGGAAAGAATGGCAAAAGTATGTACAAATATAAGAAGGGTTACGAATGTTCAATAGACTGACGAAACCAAACTTTAGGCAATGGAAGCGTACCCTGAAACAAACGCTGTGTTGGTCCGACGGCATGGTGTATATGTATGGGGAGGTAATGGATATGTACCGGACTGGAAGCGTCTTTTAAAACAGGAACTGAATCCTTTTACCTGTGTAGAAAACTGGGAAAAAGCCAAGACGATGACTGAATGCTACGATTATCTCTTTGAGATCGCGGTCAAGATGAAATCAATAGGTCTTGACCCGGCTGCAAAGCCTGCGAACGAACCCGACTATGAATAAATGCCCTACTACTATTACCTGAACTTCCTGTCAGTTTCAGTCTGCCATGAGTATCGTAGATACCTTTAAAGATGTAACATGTAATAGAGTCCTGTAAGCCTTCACTTAAAAAGATCTTGGCTGGCATCACATTCCATTCTCACCACTTTATTGTCGGAGCCAGAATGGAGGGAGCTATGACATCCAAAGTTTTTCCTGTCTTCTTGGACCAGAGCCCAAAGCTTCTGGAAATTAATGACAGACAACTTTTGTTTCGCGCTGTTGCGCATAACAGCTCTTCAAGTTCTGCAGTCGGCAGGATTCGAATCGGCTCACATTGATCCAACAAACATCCTTACTGATCTTCTAAGAAATTACGTCGAATTACTCGGAGCAACTACTTCGGCATACGCGCGGCTTGGTGGACGAGCGACTGGAAACATCTGGGATGTCATCAATGGCTTAGAGGAATTAGGCGTCGATTTAAACAGTTTAAAGGAATGGTTGGATGAAGAAGGGAAGGCTTTAACACCAAGTTGGTCTGAACAATCAGATCCGGGACGAACTTTGGAAGGTAAAGATTAATGCGTAAAATTATAGCGTCCTGATATCAAGTCTTGGCTAATTAAACGAACTGAACGAAGGTGTCGTAAAGGCTGGAAGAAAAGTCCACGACGAATCATTGATATATGAATATGTTGACGTGCCAGACAACCTTTCTGATACTGGCGAGGAGGAGGATTATGATACCATTATGGATGCAGCACCTGAAAGTCCAGTTAGTAGTGATGCAGAAGATACAAAGGAGAACAGTCAGTCGACGGACTCCCCAAAGACACCAACCGAAGCTGGACCGGAAGAAGAAGACAAAGGTTTGCCAGACTATATTCCAAAGTATTTTCCACCTTTCCCAACAACCTCCAAAGATGATGAAATCGCCCCTCAACTTCCGCGACAGTTACCCGTTGCATCCGCACCTGTTACAGCATTATCTGCACCGACCACCAATTCTAATGCTTCTGCTCCTATCATAGTAAAAAACCGACGAAAGCCAGTAAATAACCCGTTCACACACGTTGTGCCGTTTGAAGACTCGACATTAGCCACCGACAAAACAAACTCATTATCTCTAACGTTAACGGAAGACGCTGAAACGCGGCCAACATCGGTTAATAAGCGGCGTAAATTATCAACTATGAGTATACCCATGAGGAACGCTTTGGAAGCGGTATCCAAGAAAGGTGACCACGACCAAGTGAAAAAGAAGCCGACGACAGCTTTTTCAGGGAATTATGCCATGTTTCGAAAGTTCACGCAGGATGATGCTGCTCCCGGGAACACAATGTTTGGAAACAGCACCGGAATGCTTGGAGAACTTTTGCGGCATGTAGCGCCACCGGCAATGGTCTCGAAGTTGTCTGCTCCTAACCTACTGGTTGATGTTGCATCTACTTATACATCCAATCAACCTACCAATACTGCATCAGCAACAGCTGAAACTAACGGTAATGCAGCAACTTCAGCCAAGGATACTGGCGTCAGTCAATCAACGTCTGGTTCAATGCTTGCTTCATTAGCTGGCGGTCAATATAGCAAAAAGTCGCATCAAGCAGCATCGGTTAGCAGCGCAGCGAGCAGTACTATACCGGCGCGGGTCACAGCGGCTCCGCCTACCCATACTGCAGCAACAACTGCTACCACAAATATGAACTCTCAATATAATATACCAACATCAACACCTGCGAGCACGTCCTCCTCTATAGAGTCTGGCCCCGGCAGGAACTCCAAGCCCGCTCTTACTCCCATATCATTGGCATCTCTGTCTGCGTCACCTGATTACGATGCTAAGAAGAAGAAGAAGTTGCCTAAACTCACTCTTAATCTCAACAATAATGAAGCTACCGCAACGCAATCGCCATCCCATTCCGCTGATTACGTATCATCACCTGTATCTGCATTAAACACACCCAAGATTCGTTTCAAGATCAAGGCACCAGAACCATCCGAACGACCACCAGAAAATCAAAGCATCCCAAGTGGGCCAGCAGTAGCAGCTCGAAGTAGTAATGATAATGATGGAGGTGAAGTGATTCATTGCATTTGTGATAACCCTACGATCGACTATGGTACCTTTATGATTGCGTGTGACCAATGTGGAGTATGGTTTCATGGCAACTGCGTTGGTATTGCTGAAAGCGATAATATCGAAGAATGGTTTTGCAGTCGCTGTAGACCGCGACGACAATAAAGTAATAAACCTTTTTGTTATTATGGAGATTACAATGTTGGGGCTTCGGATAAGGGGTCTAGTGGTAGAGGTTATTTTGATTGCGTTGAGATCCTTTGCAACAGATTCAATTTTAGCTGTAAAGGTTCGACTAGGCCATGAAAAGAAGACTTACATTTGATTTAATTGTTCTGCGTACGCCTGCGTGATTTCCTTGCGCTTCAGCTTTTGCGCAGCAGTAAGAAGTCCCTACATGCAAGTAGATATGAATCTTAGGAGTATGATCTCGGGATGATTGCACAATCTCTTACCATTTCCGTGGTCCATAGGTCCTTGCATAGCCAGACGTCGTGAATTATCTCAGCACCTTTGAGACCGGAATCTTTGGCTTGAGCCTGCAACAACTGCAAGACAAGCCGCCGTACTCTCTTATCTTCACATAATGCTGCCCAGTCTTCAATCTGAATTCCATGAGAGGCAACAAACTCGCGCAACGGCTTTTCGGCAGGGACTACTAAAGCCACGGGTCTTGGGTATAGCGGGTCGACATGAAGGCAAAAGTTCTCTACCAAGGGGCATGGTTTGTACACGCTTTCCACTTTCTCAAGCGCGATATATTCGCCGTGACTAAGCTTGACCAAGTTCTTCTTGCGGTCAATGATAGTAAGAGTTCCGGCTGAATTCCACTGTCCAATGTCGCTTGTCTTAAGCCAACCGTCAGCAGTCAAAGTCTCACGGGTGAGTTCAGGTTGCCGGTAGTAGCCAGAAGTAACCGATGGGCCCCTGATCCATATTTCGCCCTGGGGTATTCCTTTGCCTGTCGTGAAATAACCAAGTTCTGGTACATCGACAAGTTTTACTTCCACGCAAGGAACAGGTGCGCCCACGTGTCCCAGACCAAACTGTTCCGGAGCCATGAGGGAGCACATACTTTCCACATATGCAAATGTGGATCGTTACTTGATGCTTTGTCTAAACAAAAGTAGGTTGGACTTACCCGCAACTAATGCATTGGTTATGGCTATGAGAAGACTGTTCGATATTGTAAAGTAAGCGCTTTACCTTTCTGTCATTCCATATCCACAGATAATGGGGGCCAAGCAAAGAGATAAGAACCTTTGCGTTTCTGGGGAAAGCGGTGCACCACCGGAAAGGCCATAGCGGAGCCTTCCGCCTAGCTGTTTTTTGACATTATTGAAAACGATCTTGTCCAGAAAACCCGTCGGCAGGCCTTTATCAGTCAGGTAGCTCTTCAACTCCAGTGCACCACTGAATATCTTTTGCACGCGCGGCCCTCTTTCGGCCACTTTTGCCAAAACAGTCTTACGAATCGTCTCCCAAACCTGTGGCACGCCTGTCATGATACTCGGAGCAAACTCTTGCAGATCACCACGACAGTTGCGGACAGACTGATCCGTAAGTGTCCGGATGGATCCGTAGCCGAGCGTCACGCCCAGAAATATGCACAAGTTCTCAACAAGAAATTCCAAAACATGCGCAAGCGGCAGATAAGCCATCATGGTATCGTTAGCTTCGATCAAATGTTGCAGCAACCTGGATATACCAGCAACTGGGTTGATTATCACGGTAAATATTTGTGTCTCATACAGGGCTCTCCTTAATGTGTGTGTATATACATGAATGAACTTACCAGCAGCCACCACATTCTTATGCGTCAGTACCACGCCCTTCGGGTTACCGGTGCTTCCGCTGGTATACATAATACAGCTAATATCTTCCGCTTTCGGCTTGACAATATCCACAGGCGTGCTTTGACCGATATTCAGCAAGTCTTCGAACGCATAGACCTCCTCAATTTTGGGGTCCTTCTTCAACCTAGCAATGACTTCCTCGTCACCTTTGCCGCGGTAGATGACATATCTAATGTTGTTACACTTTGGCAAGATACTTTCAAAGATTGTCAGCTGGTCTCCGTTGAGGAAACATGCCATGGTCTCGGTCTCATTGATGGAGTGCAAAAGCCCTTCAGGACCAAGGGTATCATAAGCCGTGACGATCGTAATGGATTGAGTAAATGCGCCTATGGAACCCGTTAGCTGCCTGTATCTGTCGTGAGCAAAGAACGCCCTATTCACCATGTGCCATCAACATCCACTCTACGCTATCCCCATAGTTGACAAACGCAAGAATAGTTAGTGATCCTCGCTTACGTATCAGTATAGCATCCTTATACCTCGTCGATGCGAATATATGAAGCCGATCATCCTTTTTCATTCCCAATTTCCGCAGACCAGCGCCGACAGCCTTGGCTAGTTCCAATGCTTCAAGATATGAGTAGTAATGGTATTGGCTCAGCTGGAAGTAAGTCCACTTTTTCGTCTCCTGCTTGCCGTCTGCACGACTGATCTGCTTCTCCTCATTAAACGTGTCCTCCAGTTTTCGATAGCCGAATGCGTGCCGATGTTTGTACGATGCGGCTGCAAAGGTAAGTACATCATGGAGGGTCTCGACGCCGTCGGCAGGACACGACATGAGCTCGTCGGCAGAGAGGATCGATCGTCGCACTGGCGATTCTCCGGCCTTGCTATTCGTATCAACAGTAACAGAGTAGAGTCTTTGTACCATATTTGTAGCAGTTCACTCGGTAACTTGCAACAAAAAGAGTGCCACCAAGAAGAAAGGGATACTCTCAAATTTAAGCGCGTTGGCGGCGAATCTTCACATGCTGGTGTCACCGATTCAAGCCGACCTGCTTTAAACCAGAATCTCAGGACCAACTGAAGCTTTCTTCATCCTCAAGCCATATTTCTAGTGCTAGAAGCGCTGTTTGATATGATCACTTTTATCAGAATATCAGTGCCACCTGACAAGAATGGTTACGGGGTATGAACACGTAAAAGGCGTAAGTCCAATCACGGCAAGAGCCCCGAATGGATCCGCTCGCCGGCGCACCGTAGTGCCTTGGCGGCTTCACAACATGTAGTCCAGTGTAGCAGTGACTGGCTATATAATTTGAGGGTCGCGATGCACAAGGCTTCCAACCATCTGGAAGACATCTTGTCAGCAGCCGGAGTACGCAAAAGGAAATAATGTACAAAGTAAGAGTCAAATATGGATAAAAGCGAAACATAAGGATGGACTTACAAAGCTTTGCAGATCCAGCGAGTCTTACACGCAAAGTATGTAAGAAACATATGACGCGCACTGCTGATAAAAGGAAAATACTTGAGGCTTGGACATCACTGCACTTACTGCACAGCCTTGATCGAGCACGTAGGCTCAACTTTTGTCCCAGGCGGTTTACTCTGAAAGACGATCAGTGACAGGTGTAAGAAAGATCAACGCTTCCCCAAGAACAGGATACAGTACCTGCTCGATGTAGTGATCACCCCGGTGGATGCAAAAGGTGACCACTACAATGAGCGATCACTATATATATTTAGTGATATTTATTTACCAACAAAATTGGTGGAATTGAAAAGATATAACTATATCGAACGATCAGTATATAACTGATCAGTATATCGAGCGGGCACGGTACGCGTCTTTGGATGAGTGGCTGGCGAGTAAGGAGTAACTGGTCATGTGGTGTGGTCCCTCGTGTTCCCCTGTTTGGTACCCTCTTTGGAAACTTTCCAGGACCCACGGAGGCCAAGAACCCAGTTTCTTAGGCTGTCCTTGCAGCCATGCCACCTTATCTGCAGGAGATACAAGGATGGCCGCTCAAGGCTGATGGGCAACCCTTGGAGGTGGAAGAAGTTGAGAACACTCAGTGACATTGAGACTCTAAGGAACATGTTACTTGGTGCTCGTTAGATCTATTGTTCGATTCAAACTTTATTTTTGCCGGGCCATGTCGCGCATAAAATATTTAATGAATCATTTGATCGATATTCAAGCGTACAATTTCCAAGAATGTCAGTCGAAGCATAATAGCGAATAGCTGCAACATTTGACGCGTAATCATCCCTTTGGATGAAATATGCAACTCCTTAACTGCATCGCCTTGCAAATGCAGACATCGTTCAGGTGGTCAAGAGTTATATCAAAAACAGCCGGAGATTGCTTGATCGACAGCGCCTCTACTAGCACGGACACGCTCTGGTGATGTGGACCAACTTAAAAGAAGTAAAACTTTCACAAGCTGCGGATCTTCCGGATAAATAACTTATCCTGCAGCATTCGAATTGATATCTTGCGAGCATTTCCACTCGCGCATTTTTCAAACACTTTATCATAGCTCTACAATTCTGTCCAACCAATGTCGTTCAATACGCAGATAGCCTTCATGAGAGTTGCTACAGCACAGCCTGCTTTCTCGGCTCCCGAGAGTGTTCCTATTTGTTCATTTGAAAAATGGAGCAACTCCCAACATTAAGCGCCCAAGGCTGCAAGCGTATTTGAGTATTCATCAGAGGGTTTTTTGGCTTTTGAGTTGATCATGACTTCCAAGAAAATGACGATGTCGTCATAAAAACTCCTACCCAGGACAGCGCTGTGGTCGCGCATGTATCGTGGACCCAAACCCGGGCGACTTAGATTACGGTACGACTTCCACAAATCGTGGAACTCTGTTCCCGAGAACTTCCATCCTTACAAAACGGAACGTACCAAGTGCAGACTAGGATTATGGTTGTTTATACGTATTGTCTTCTGTACTTGACGATGCAACAATCATTTCTGTTAAATCGAGGCAAACGTCCAAAGCGGACGCTGCAACGTGGAGCACAGCATAGTGGTTCCGACGAAATAATAATCTGGAAGGATGACAGCTGTTCAGCTTGATCGATGTGGTGAATAAGTGGCGTACTGGACGCACTCCTCGCATGGCATTTGTGCGGCGTGACAGGAGTGATGAAAGCTATCTTGGAAAGCAGCGTGAGTTGTATGTCCCTGAACATCACATATAGATCTTCATCGGCTGGCATTTCAGTCTATGAGAGTGTCATGTCTGCCGATATAGCACTGCAAGCACGAAGCAAGTGAACCTCACGATTGTGCTTCTATCGATGTCCTATTCTTCCATGTTTATAAAAGACCCAAATAGGACAAGCCTGTCAGTTGCGTTTTATTTAGCGTTTTCAATTCTCGTCTTACGAGGACTTGAGATACTACCGGTTTCCTGTTAATACTCATAGTGTAAGTACTAAGGCTTTCGCTCTCATAAAACAGCGAAACCTGAACAAAACCTTTTTTTTAGTTTTCAGCACGAGCGCGCCTGAATAAGTTCAGAGGTATGGAGGACTGAGTGCCGCAAAAAGAATCACTAAACTCTTAGAGAGCGCGTAGACAGATGGTATATAGCGTCTAGACAGGCCCTTATGGAAGATATCGAAACCTTACAGAACTGATGACGAAGTCAATGCTCGAATCATGCTGTGTGCCTAACTCTGGATACTTTCGGTTTCACAGTCAAAAGAATTTAACCGAGTTGATCTCCGTCGGGAAGGGAACGGATAACGAAGAAATGTCTACTGTTAATGCTTTCGAGGCAATTCTTCGGCATGCCTACATTAACGTGTATTCGAGCCGACAAGTGAGTGATCTCGTTATTCGTGTTCTTCAAATTGGTCCAAGCAAATTTTGAGCTTTCTTTTTTGTATAACATAGTGGGCCGAGCCTACTAGAGAATGCCTTCAAAAAGCAGACACGGATCTAAGCAACGAATTATGTGGTACGATAGTTTGCGCATCCCCGTCATTGTAGCTTTCAGGCATATCAACAATCATTCTCGGTTTCACTTATTCATTATACACCATGCAGATTTGCTTCTGAGTCAGTTTTTTACGCAAACACAAGTTTCGGAACCGCTTCTCGAACGATATCTCGCATTTGCAGTAACGGGTCATGATGAGCCTCCGCGCGTTAATGCCTGGTTCAGCAGAGACATTACGAAGGGACAATCCTTGCTGATTCAACCCAAAGTTTTCCTGTCGAGTTTAGTTCGCTTTGTTGATGCAACCGCAATCAAAAACCCGTATCAATGGTCGCACATACTGAAATGCCTTCCTAGTGTCTTGTCCAGCATTGATTCGGATCGGATAATATCAGAAATGCTAACCAGAAATGCACAACAACAATCAAAATCATATGAGAGAACCGAATGGCCGCGTATCTTGTGCGACGTATTCATCATGCTATCTCGAATTGTTGCGGTTGGGTTGTATCGTGAATACTACTGTGCCAGTAAAGATATCAAACAAGAAGATACCCAGGCCTCCGCAATACCAACTGGGGTATCCTCTCAGGTGATGGGAGGCAATACTCAACCAGGCGATTCGTTACCGTTCAACTGCACAATGTCTCAGCGGTCCGCGTTCGATCCAGACGCAACAATTGAATTAGATAGCTTTGCCACTGAAAACCACTCGCAATCTGGAGGATTAGGGAACATTGCCGATACGCACAGCATAAACGATTCCAGTCAAGCAACTGTGGCGGACAGTAACCATATAGAAACAATGAACGCTATAATGGCAGCCCATATCATGGTGGATCTAATTGAAAAGAAGGGTGCGAAAAGGATATTTGAAGTAATGAAGAGCCAACAAAAGAGATCTGGGACATACACGCCAGACAATTCTGGTAACGGAATACACGTTGGTTTCAGTAATGGGAAACGTCGCTGACGCTCGCTTTAACGCTTACAGAAGAGCCTTGGGCAACATGCCAAGCTATTCTGGCACCCCCAACGCCCGCAGCAAAGTCTTCAAGCGCTACTTCCGAGATACTACAAAATCCTCATATTCAGAAATTATTAGTTCTCGTCAATCGGTTAACGGATCGCGAACTCGATCGTCGAATGGCCGTACACCTGAAATACCAAGAATTAGAGGATGAAGGCACTGCCCGAGCGCTTCCTAGTGCTGGACTGATGGCCTTTTTGTACCATTTGGTAGGAGACGCACAATATAAAAGCTATGAGCACACACCGACGGAAAATGGTTTCTAGGTGCAAATACGTCCGACACTTAACGACGAATATATACTAGACTATCTAACAAAATTACAGTCAATCAAGGTAACTGTTTGAACGCCTTCGTACAAATGGTTATATATTTGACCTCGGGCTACGGCAGGGTTCTTTCGATGAGTCTTTCTATTTGGAGATATGGTTTACAGCTCTTACAGGCTTACGAGAAGCTTCTGTCAGCGCCCAACGCCCGGGTCCAGCAGCAACAGCTTTAGACAACAGGAACGGTCACGGTACCGCACATGGCACCAAATCTGACGGTGACCATATAATGACCATCAGCAGAATGCTTTGGAGAAATCTGGTGCTAGTCAAGGTTAGTGGTATACATACGCTACGAAACCCAGTCCTGAAGTTAAGACGCCAATAGATACCAGACTTAATCCTCAAGTTACAACAACGCCGGCGAGGTTCACTACAGGAATCCGGCCTCCAGCCTCAATTCGGCCTGGATAAGAATCCGAGCTCGGTGGATATGGAGGTAGTACTTTGCGACAGTACTTTGTCAGATAATATGGTGTTCCCTAACTTCGTGGAAGTTTAATCCTTTAGAGTCGTCACTCATGGAGCTGAAATCGTTCAGCGGCCTATTGAATGGCTGCGGTCCCCAGCCATGCGTGTCAGATCTTTTCATATCGTCCTCAATTCCATCGAATCTAATTGAAAAAATCACAAATGGAAACAGTGAAGATGACGATGACGACGATATCATGAAAATGATTAATGATATGAATAACACTGTCGATTTAAACACTCCAGACGTGACGAAAGCAATCCTTGCTATCAGTAACGAAAGCATTTTTACCAGCATCGTACGTGTCTGTGAGAGTTACGGATTCGTAAGAAAAGAAATCGCGGAAAAGTTACTGGATCAACCAACTGCCACGGTGAAAACGGAAAGCGGTCAGGGTGTCGAGGATGACTTCGTGATGGATTCGTTTTTGATGGACGATCTTGATACGAAGCCGCAGTCAGAAAAGGTTGACGACATAGAAATCATATCGCAGGTAAGGGAGAATAGGGCGAGAATAACCATCCCAGTATCTAATTATGGTATACAGAATATCGAGCAACGGACGAGTTTGATAAACGAATCTGCGTCGCGCACTGCAATCAAAGAGCTGCTATATATAGGGCTGGTCTCCACCATTCACACTTTGAAAGTCATTGGTTACCTAATAGAGGTATTGTTCCATTATACCAGGATTACTTAACTGAGATAAGCTCACTGTTCCCTTTATGTTTAGTTCCTGAACGAAAAGGCGACAAGGGGGGAGATGTACGCCCTTGCTAATCTGTGTGAGGTATTAGTTAGTTGCCCTGGTGCTATCGATGTAATTGGACAGCTGTACCATCCATTAGTACTATTGGCCCCACTGGAGCGAGTTATCAATCACTGGAGTGCGTCAGACAGCGACGTAGACATGGATAGCCATTCCGGAGATGGGAGCCAAAATGGAGATGATATGGACGGAATACGTACGCTCTATGGAAAATTTGGCAAAGTTTGGTCCTTTGTGGTACTCGTATTGGACAAATTCAACGTGAGTATTATACCACGACGTTGATTTTTGCATTTCTAACGGCCATAATACATTTAGCTGTATGGAAGTTTGGAAAGCGTGTTTAAAGATCGAACTGGCCTCTGTTATAAGATATTTACACAGGGACCGTGCGTTTATGGTCGGGATATCGCAATCGATGATCCGATGGAATCGTTCGTCCGTGAATGGCTAGCTGCGCTACTTGGAAACAGTGGATTATCGGATGGTTCGTTACGGCAAGTATAAGACTGTTACTGCATGAAGAAAGAAGAATCATGCTGATGAATCAATGCATAGTGCATGGAGTCCTCAAATACTGGTTCTTGGAGCACCGACGCTGATATGGCGTATAATACTTTTACATGACAGGGGTCTCGTTGAAACCGGCAGGGTATTGGACATCATGACATACTTTCAGGAAAAGTTCCTGAGTTTTTCGTTATTGCCCGGTGTCATTGTGTTGCTGTGTGAAGCTTTGCTTGGTGCAAGTGCGTCGATCGCCCTTTCATGTCTCCATCAGCTTTTCATGACCGGAAAGCCTCGGGAGGAGCTCTTCATGATTTGCGGCAGTTTTGTGCTTGGATCATTGAAGAATGCAGCTGAACTTAAGCGCCAAGAACTGGTTGTCAAATACCGTACGGCAAATTTGTCCAGGCTCGGTGGAAAAATAGCAGAAACGGCAGCGCAGTTTGATGCGCAAGTTCAACAGCTACAGAAACATATCAAAGACAAACTTGGAATAGAGGAAAGGGACGAGCAGACGCAGCACCATACGGAGACGGTATCGACCAATGTTACGAGCGACAATTTTTTCAGAAAGGCGCAGGAGATGTTTCGATATATCGTCAAGAGTGGAAGATCCATGTTTATGAGGGATGTGGATGCAGACACAGTTGCACTTTGGGATCCATCCAAGGCACCCAAACAGACGATTACGCATTATCTGGACATGGTCCTGTTTCAAGTAGCATTGGATGTGGGAGGACCTCATTGGTTTGTTAGCATGATTGTGGACGAGGTCTTGGAAGCCGGCAAAAGTGGAGGAGCTGTCCGTGCTGGTAAGAAAAGAGATTTTGGTTTATACTCGACTTAGAGCTTGGTCGACTAATCGAGAATACCACTAATAAGCTGAACTGGGGTCATGTCTGTTAACAACGCCGTTGACGTACTCGGATAAATCCCACACGGGTTGTCACAGTCTATTGCGGTGCTTATTGCAAGATGCCATTCCTTGTTCTCTGAGGAAATGCTCTAGGCAAAACGCTTCCTTCTTCCAGGGACAAACACTTGGTGTGTTCACCAGCGACTGTCTAGTATTAATGCACGGCCGCGGTAAAACGGAGTTGGAGCGTCGCTTTGTGGATGAATTTGGACGGCAGTTCTTTGAGACGCTGGTCGTCGACAGTGAAGATGCGCCACAAATAATCCACGGCAAAGAGTGTCTAAAGAATGAAAAAGTCGACAGGAGACTCTGTGGTGCTTTTGGAGAGTGGCCAGACTATGTGGTGCAAAGCCCTGTCTGGAGGGGTTTTGTCAAAGGACTAATGAGTAACCCTCTGGTCAACGAAGTATGGCCAAACACATTCATCTAGATCACTCGTCACAACTTCTTTCTATTATTATTACCATCATTATTTCTGCATGTACATAGTAAAAACCTTCCATTCAAGGTGAAAATAAAGGAAATTTTTACAATCTAGCGATACCGTCCTTTCCGATCTTCCAGTTGTCCTTGCCAGCATAGACAAGAGGCCGGATATATTCTTCGTAGCCATCAGCCACTTTGGTCTGATTGAGTGGTTCTTGTTCTGCCATTTCCGTCATGCGTTCATAAGCCCGGCCGTCATAGGAACCAAGAGCCGAGTGCATCAAATAGTCTGGCAGTCCAAAGGCATCCACAAGAGCCACGGCGTCTGGTCTCATTTCTTTGAGGGCCAAAATGGTTCGCTCCCGTACCAGCAAGGATTGGTCCGGAGAAAGATAGCCCGACGTCAGGAAGTCTGCCATATCTTGCTCCATCGTGGAAAGGGCAAACAAAAGAGCGACGCGCTGCAGAACCCGCTTGTTGGTGTCGTCGAGATCGCTGGGTCCAAACACAGCCTTGAAAAAGTTGGAGACCATCATTAACTGACAGTGAGCACGCGATATACGATAGATATCGACCAGCATGTCGTTCCACGACGTCTGTTCGACATCAATGCAGTGAACCGCCTTGTCAACCAAGAATGCCGCACGGTGCTTGAAAGCTGTCAAGAGAACTTCTGGGTTGGACAGGTCGTCCAGTTTTGTGATTGGGCATCGAGCACCAGACTGCGCCAAATACTCAAGCATGTAACTTGCTGAAAAGTTGGCGTTCTTTTCCGACACCTTGCCAGCCTTGACAGACCGGAACGTCTTGAGAAGATAGCGTGCAGTTTGTTGAGTCAGGATGTAATTATCACCTTCCCACTACATAGCACATTACGCTTTTTTTAGGTCGCTGTTTTTTGCCATGTCACATTGGGTGGAGCAGCTTACCGTTACTTTAGGTAACTGGTCCTGATAAAACAAGCCTAGACCTGAAAACAAGGAGTATCCATGTCCACCACAGGCACGTCGGCAATCTTCTAGACCAGCTGTGCACATGGTTGTTGTCAAGCTCTTGAGACCCGATGAGGAAGCGTGCAGGTCAGCTAGATACGAAAAATCGCCCTGAGCCATCTTTTCTTGATTCTCATAGTACATCCGGTGCATCTCAATAGCGGTAAAATGGCACGCATAGGCTTGAGCAATGACAGGGAACAACCGGTACTGCTGCATACGATAATCCAGTACGGGCGTTTCAACAATCTTGTCGCTGCCATCTTCAGCCTTGATCTTTTTTGGGTTTGCATCGTCGACAAACTGAGAACGAATAGCAGAGTATCGAACAGCCACAGTTGCCGCGCGCGCCAAAACATAGCGAGATTCTTGATTTGGTGAGCTCGGTTAGTTTAATAACCATCAATCAGAGCAGGATCCTACCTAGCACAATATTGGCTCGCACAAAGACCATGGTACCGTATGCCAGCTTCTCGTTGGGTGGTCTGATGTATTCGCCTGTAGCCTTGTCAATCTTGGAATACCGAGCCAACATGGCGATATGAGGTACTCGAACATTGTCAAAGAGCATGAAACCATTGTCCACTGTATTGAAGCCGAATTTGGGTCCAATATCGCCTACGGTAATACCAGGCAGCGGTTCATGGGTCTTGAGGTCACGGATTTGCACAATAAATGGATGGGGTCCAAAGTCTTTGCCGTTGCTTATGAGACGGGCCATCACGATGGCGTGGTTAGCAGCCACACCAAGGCCACCGATCCACCATTTGGATGCCGTCAAAGTAGGCGAGTTGATAACAAAGGTTTGTGTCGCGACATCGTATGTTGCTGTCGTTTCAAGTCCACGGACGTTAGATCCATGACCAAGCTGACGAAATTTTGAATCAGTAACACAAACATAATTCTGAGCTCGGCCAATAATAAATTTATACCTCTGTCTGTGCATAGCAACCAATAATCTCGTAGCGACGGGCTGGTTCAAGGTACAGTTTCTTCTGTTCTTCAGTACCTTGGTTTTCCAAGGTGGGCATAAACATCGTACGGTGTAGTCGGAACTACCTCAAAATTAAGCATTCCATACTTTGCTCCCGCCCCCGCTTTGCCCGACGCTCGACACTTACCGGCCCTGACTCATCGAAAAGGAAGTCGGCGATGCTCAAGTCCTCGGGTGTCCATTTGTGGATCCTGTTCGTCTTTGACGTAAGCTCTCATGGTAAAGAACGAAGAACTGAGAGCAAATCACTTTGACATATTACTTTATGAGCTCAACCAGGCGATGAGCCGCGGCTAATGCTCGCTTGAAACGGACATCGCGACCAGAGTAAAGACGATGTGACTTGTCACTCAACACCGGATCGTTCTCGAGGATGTTTAGGATTTTGTCGCGTTTTTGAAGGTACTCGTCCCCGTATAAAGCTCGCATCAATGCGTTAGGATCAAACGACGCGCCCTTGCGCTCTTGCTCCAGAAGAAAGGAGCCCTGAGGCTCAATCGGTTTCAGATGCTTTGGAAACCGTATAGGGGCCATGTTTCGAGTCAAAAAGGAGAAAGAAGACAACAGTGTGGGGTAAAGGGAATGGATCTTCCCTTGTCATTACATACAAGCATCGTCGGATTTTCAGATTACGAGATCACAATACGCGGAGTCTCTTTTACCCGCAGCAACCACTAAACCAGAATGCCCAACTTTTTTCTCAGGGTACAAGTGAAGCGCGGTATTAAGCAAGTTGAAACATAAATTGTACAGGAATATCCGGTAATTACATGTGTGTTATTCTTCAAAGTGAATGTTCAGCGCATGAGGCTTCTCATAATCATCCAAGTGACGCAAGTGTTTGGGCTGTACAATTAAGTGAGACACAGTAATGCAAAACTGACATAGAATCATAAAAGAGACTTACATGGGCTCTCTTCTTCTTCAATATCATCCTGCTTCGTGGCAAAGTATACAAAGCGGTGGGCGATTCGGCATCTTCATTGAATGAAACCAGCAACTGGGTTGATTGAGCACTGTCGACATTGTCATATGTGAATTCAGCGACTTTATCATACGTGACACGCTGATAGCAGCCCAGTTAGTGCTACGTCAAACCGGCTCTTGCCTTTTTGCTTTCGTTATAGCTCACCTCAGGACCAATCGGCATGTGGTCTTTCTTTTGCCGAATCAACCGCTCTGTACCATCTTCGTTTGGCAAAAACCATAAGAGGTAACGTTCATCTGGGTCATGCGGATTAGTAATCGGCCGCAGAATGCCACGGTCGCCCGCGTCATCCTCGGCTGACCAGCCTCGCTTGATGCCCAGGGTGACCGGACCCTTCACATGCGTGACCATTTCCTCTGCCTTTTCTTCTTCCAGGGCGGCCTCTGTTAATTGTTTGCGCTTCTTGCTTCTCTTTTCATCAACAGGATGATCTCTGAAGCTACCCACTGTGTAGACGTTATCAATGGTTGAAAAGTCCGGTAGCAGCGGCACCACTCGTTTAGCTTTTATGGCTTTCTTGCGAGGATGAACAATAGTCTCAAGCGCAGGCTGCTCAAAAGCGTTGCATACTGCAGTTGTAAAGTCGTCAGCAGTTTTAAGAATGCCCGTGTCTGATGACAGTGGTTGGACCTTGTATTCCACTGAACCTCTCCGCACGGTTGTCTTTGTAGTTGTTGTTGTTGTTGTTGTTGAAGTAGTCTGTTCTGACTTTCGCAGCCAAGTGACGTTGGGCTGTTTTGTTACCAGTTCAGAGTCCTCGTCGTCGACAGGCGTCAATAACAGCTTGTCTTCGTCATCAAGCGCGTCAATATTAAACTCCACTAAAAGATGTGTCAGCAGATTGGAATGGTCTTCTTTCTTGCCTACTAGCGGCATGTTCATCACCTCTTCTATCGCCGTTTCTTTCGATGTCTTCCAGGTAATCGACGATAGCGGTGTCAAGGGGCAGGTTAAAAGAGGCATCAGAATGTAAGGGGTATGGCGTCTCATTCGCTAATTGCTTCGAAGGTCGGTTAACGTGGCGATCCACTAGTCCTGGTATCATGAGCAACTTGGGAGCAAACGGCAATGGAGGAAGTTCATTCCTATACCGCACCCGGCAAAGGAAGTCGCTCCTGTATTTGCTGCATAGTGGACATGTTCAGTTACATGAAGATCCGCTTTTCATTCCAGTAAACGCGTCTTTGCAAAAACCTTTTTGACGAAGACATGCTCAAAATGTCGGAAAAGCTCAACTGTGCGAGACCCAAATTATGCGCCACAGAGGCGGGCAAGTTAAGCGGAGTTCGCAGCGATGCTTCAGTGTTGATCAGCTTGGAGGAGAAAGCCTAAAACAAAGCAGAATGTCCTCATCCAAAGCCGATCCCCGCAGGCCGGACAAGATTGTCCCATACCATTTACCATCCAAGTCCTCAGGAGAGACAGACTGGGCGGGTAATGTTGCCATGGCTGTCGGTAAGTCCTTGCCGCGCTCTGTGGAGTAGCGATGAGTGAACTCACGCGTCAACGCTAAAGCTATGGGCGGTATTATGGTTCGGGTAAGGTCACGTTTAAACACCATTATAGTTCAAGCGTATAAAGCGATGCATGGCGGATCCATTTATTCTAGAATAAATACATGGCTGTTCCTTGGATAGCGGCTTTCTTTGGCTTGTCATCATGGCTGAACACTAGGAAAAGCCAACGAGAGGATGCCGCGGGCTATAGTGCTGGAGTGTAAGACATTATCTACGTATGTTTTGTTGTGTTCGTGCCGGATAACTTATTGCCTTTATAGACTTGCTTTTGTATCCTTGTTTACCTACTACTTGAACTTGTATTTCACCCATAGACGAGCAATGCTAGCAGCAGGACCTGTAGAGATCAATGTCGACATGGCAGAATCGCAAGAATAAAACACAGAGGGGATTACTGAACTTCTCCGTTTGATTTGCGTTGGCACTGCTGGCAGATACCCTTTGCACTGATTCCATTTTCCATTTGATCTTCTGGTCAAGGGATGTCGGCACCAAATATAAACGATATATGATAACGAACCCAAGATCTGGATTCGCTGTCTTTGGCAAGGGCTTGCTACAGGTGCATAAATAATGCCAGCCAGGATAGATACTGGATCTTCCCTTCACATTTGCGTGGGCTATGTTTTTTTTTGCGCTTCAAGCAGAAGACCATTTGCGCTGAGCCTCAGTTCTTATTCATGCTTGTGATAGATGTATTTTGCATGGAATCTTGATTTGTGTCTGCGTCAGGTTTCAGCTCGCCTACGATCACGCGAGTAATTTACTAGTTTTTTGAATAAATTTTTGCGTGTTGGCTTCCCATGAACCATCAGGAACGTAGCCGCTGCCTCCTCTGGAGACTGGGCTGGATGCCCAGTGGTAAGCCTTGGGAATGCCGGATTTGTTCGGGCGGCGCCCACTTCAGCCGTGGCCGTGCCATCCTTTGTCTTCGTGCTCATTCTCGTCTGAAAGTGCCTCCAGTCGTACAGGATCCCATCTCCTTCACCCTAAATAAGCTACCCACAGCGCCGCCCAAACAGCCTCATGTTGTTCGCTTCTGGCAGAATATCTGGCCTCAACTTCGTGCCTTGTTAACGGATACCGATCGCTTATGCCGTCCTATAGATACGTTCCAACCTAATCCTCCTGGCTCATTTTCGTCGAGACATACGAGCTTCCGCCACTGGCTTGAATCGCGGCCACGCCCCAGTCGCCGGCCGACGGCCTCTACTTCATACTCACCTCTCGTGACATCACATTCTCAATCCCCTTTGTCCTTGTTTCTCTCTTTTCCGCGCTCTGGACCATCATTTCCTTTTCCTTTTCGCACTATTCCTCCTTCCTCTTACCTTTTACCCTTGGACACTTCAAGTACTTTTAGTTCCCTCCCCACCTTTCTAGATCTGGCGAGCGCGGCTTGCTTAGAGCGATGCGCTCACCGCTAATAAACACACATCTCAACCTTCAGAAAAAAAAACCTTTTGCGTCCTCCTTTGGTAGCGTTTGCGTCAACTTCAAGTGAAATTCGCGCCATGCTGTAACGAAGATTTACGGTGAAGTCGAAATACATTTGCACCGTGATAGAAGAACCTTATACGTTACAGAAGGCTTATGATATGCATCTGTGCGTTCGACTGGCTGCGTAACAGAAAGATGTATGATATCATCGTGAAACTTGCACACGGGTCTCTCGACGCTTTCCTGATGATGTGCAATTTAAAGAAGACAGATAGACCAAACGCTTTCCTGGCATAAAGTGCTATATTCCAATGATACTAGCTGACAAGATACGGTCATACCATCTGTTCTAGCAGTATTTTCGGTAAGGAGACTTAATGATATCAAAAGCAGAGAGAAAGGAAAGTGTCGGGAGTTCACACGAGAAAACGAGTGCCGGACTAACCCTGAGTAAAATAGCAGTTTTTAGAAAGAAAGCGAACAGCTGACTAAAATAGCATGTCCGAGAAACTCTCGGACGCGAGCAAACTATGGATCTTTTTATTCTTGAGTCATGTCCACAACCGGAATAGACAATATTGTGTGACAAGTGGTCAGAGCCCAATATGTCGCATCAGGCTAAGCGAGGAGATTGGTAATTGGAACGCAGACAAGAGAGAAGAGCGCGTTGCGGTCATGAGTAACGTGATAGAAGATGAGACGCTTACATGACGTGCTTTAGCCCTGTAACCTAACCGAAGGATTGGATCAGTATGATAGGAGTTTCTCGAAAATGGTCAGCTTTTGTCCGCATGAGTGTTGTGGCTCCTCTTCCTATCGTGAAGGCTTGCAGACCAGTATTCAGAGTATCTTTTTTAGCTGATGCAACAAGTATGTATTTTCATGGCAGCGTAAAGGGGTTTTTGGTATATTGTTAACGAGGACTACTTTTTTTTCTACTAACGTGCTTCATGTTTGTAGAAATTCCTGAGGTATTCTTCGGCCTCCGAGTTTTCTGCCTTGACCCGCGGTAAAATCTGCGTAATCTTGTTCAATGCTTCGTCTTCTTGCATTTGCCTGATGCCGACTTCGTCTTTACAATTTCCAATATGCTGAATCTTCTCACATGTTGCCTTGACCTTTTTTAGACCGATTGCTGCTGAACTACCCTTTAGAAAGTGTCCCAGTCGAGAAAGTTCAGGCAAATCCTTTCTGTCCCTACTCAAGATACACTGTTGAGTGACGCACACAGGCACGGACACATGCATATATATCTCTCTCTTACAGTGCAGCATCCATATCTTTGAATGTCGCTTGTGCTTGTTCAAAGTAATTGATCACAATACTATATGAAAATTCGTGGTCTTCCTGGTCGTCCATGTCCAGTAATTGATCAAACGTGTTCGTATCAATAAGATCCTCTGGGTTAACTGTCTTTCCTTCTTCCTCCTCCTTTTCCACTTCTCCTCTTCTCTTATTTTTGTCGTCAGCAAGCTTTGGTTCAGTGGCCTAACCCGACCCTTTCAGTATCCTTTTTCCTTTTCTGTCCATTTCATTACGCGCTGCTTCATTCCCAAAAGCGGTGCAGAAATTGTTTTCTGACAAGCTACTCACGTCTCGCTTTTCGATATCTGTCTTGTCCAAAGGTATAGTTTCCTTGGTAACAGACATAATTGGGTATACTATACACACACAAGTGGAGAAAAAGGAGAAAAAGGATAGAAAAGAGCGAAAAGAAACTAAATTTCTGTTCTGAGTTGTTATACTCTAGCTAACGAAAAAAAGGTTCCAGGCCGATGGCTGCAACCAAATGTATCATGTCGACAGAATTTCTATGTGACGATCTGGATCTGTTGGTCTTCTAGGCGGGAATCCATCGGGTTCACTGACAATACCTCACAATATCAAAGATGCGTGCCCTGAGACGTGCAAACCAGCCAAAAGACGTGTATCAATCGTCATTCATATTTGATGCCGATGACAACTCAATGATACTATCAAGTATGCATTATACTTTTCCACCTCTTCGTCATCAAATCCGAGAACAATACATTTCTCGCATATTAGTTAAGCGAACAGCGAAAAGTACGAGTTTTTAAAGTTCTGCATTTGTCATCGCGGGAAAGCCATTTTCACAGCCTCAAAATCAGTGAAAAAGCCACCACAAGTTGCCGTAACTTGTACTGTGCAAAAGATTATGGGAAAAGCTACGAAAGCTAAATGTAAGCTTCGCGAAATCTACAGATCCTTGTAATTGCATTAACAAAAACAGTTCAAACCGATCCGAGCAACGTATCCAAACATGCCAATTCAACAGTGATCCAAGAAGAACCCAAGAATGGTAGGTGGCCCTCTCTTCATTACCACCTAGTATCAGCCTTTATTTCTTAAAAGTTGGTATTTAGCAAAGGAAAGAATTGAAGCAGAATTAAGCCTGTTGCACGCAAGAAAACAAGCGATTTCATTGGAGAATGGTTCAATGCATAAAGTGAAAAAGAGAGGATCGATCAAGAAGAAGAGTGCAAATGCCAGGCAAAAGAAAAAGATCGCTAAAGCGCTTGCAGTGGCAGAAAAAGAAGAAGCGAAGATAGAGAAAGCTAACGCCAAGGCAGAAAAACGGAAGGTGCGAAGGAGTCCTTGGTAAACTAGGAAGATCCCAAACCTCGTCGCTCTTTTCGAACCACGGCCTCTATGGGTACCTTGATACCGTCGTTCTTAGCTCCCAATGCTTGACCTTGTCGCCATCTAATTCCACCTCATCATTAATTGACGTTTCATGAAGCAAGCTTTCGCTATATCTCACCCCATAGCAGCTAGCATCCGATGCCCAACATTTGTTTCTTCAATAGGACCTGCATGCGAACCAACAACTGTACCGGGGATTGCTCGTGTGGTCCGTCGGTGACCGCCCCACTCGTCTGATCGCTTTTGCAATTTTCCTTTTCCCTTCCCTTCGCGTTGTTTGCCTTTTCTTTCATTCTTTGGTGGACGTATGCGATATTTCAGAATACTGCTTGCTTTATCCTCAATAAGTGCTTGCGATTCCTGTAAAAACAATTCGACATCGGCGCGATCGGGTAAAAAGGTGTTCTCTGTTTTCTCGAGAATAACCAGCCTATTCATGCGTTTGTTGGCACACACTCTCATGTACTTGTATGCAACGTTACATACCTTTGAGCGCCCGTACCCGAACTGTAAGATATCAAGTTGTACTTTGTTGCGAGTAGATGCACTTGTCGTCGGCAGTACCGGGCCATTGGTGCAAACTGATAACTGTTTCTGGGTTCAGTCGACGGTGTCCATTGGAATTACATATCATTGATTTACCTTTTCAGTTCCTGATCCTGGATAAAACTCTGTATTCGTCTAAATGATCGTAAGATGAGATTTCAAGTAGCGATATAAGCATAACACTAACCATTTACCTGTCGATTTTGTGCATATCTACTGTAAAAGTGTCTATATTTCTCTGCTGTTTTTTTGACATATGTTTTTTCTGCCGTTCCACTTCTTTCAATATCTGCTTGGCATCCATTCGGTCTCTCCATGCATTCTTGGACTCCTTCTGCTTCTTTCCTTTCTTTGAACTGTCTATTCGACGCATGACTCCTAATGTGGACCGTTAACAACGGGCTTTCCTTAAGCTTCGGCATTCCTTTTACCAGTGCGCAGACTCGGAGGAACGTCCTTTAATGCACTCTTCAAGTGCATAACCAGGCCCTCTTCCGTAAGTTGATTGTCCTCGTCATCCGAATGCTCCCGCAGCGATTCGTCTGAGCTGACGTGGTCAAATCCTCCGTTGTCGATATTGTCAGATCCGCTGTCATGTTCATCCAGCGCAGCAAAGTCTGGTTCGCCTTCATCATCACTGTCATCGGGCATATGTCTAGGTTCGGCAGGATCAAAGTCACCGGCAAGCCATTCCGACTCTTGAAGCCCCGGTCCATCGTTCTGTTGCACATTCTCGATATAATCCAGCATGGCTGCTATATCATCGTCCACCAAAGGCTCTTCAGCGATAACTTGATCATCTTCATCCGAGCTCCCAACGTAGATGTCGTCCCCTCTAATTATCTTTTTCTTACGCGATCGTTTGTTATGCATTTTGGGACTTTCCTGCTGCGTCTCTTCTGTTGAAGCACGTTCAGAACTACTGTCGGACGCTGCACCGATGGAATAAGTGGTGAAACGGTCTTTAGACCCCTCAACTTTGCTGGGGGCTGGATCAAAGTAAAAAGTAAAGGCTTCACGATCATCTGTTTCATGCTTTACAGGAGAAGCCACATCTCGGATTTCTGTGGCGATGCTGACAAAGCCGTTTTCTGGTTTGGTTTCTTTGGAGTTCGATATGGTCATCTTCTCCAAAGTTGTCGTCACAGCCGTTGTCGAACTCTCTGCCTCATTTGTGGCTTCTCCTGCTTCGGCTAACAAACGACCATTCAAGGTGAGCAGGAAAAACAATCCTTATCCATCGCAATCGAGACATACTCGTACTAGCCGTCGAACTAGCCACAGAAATAGGATTCAATAAAATAGCTGCTCGTCTAAACGCAATCGGCTGCATATATTTTGACGGTGATGCTTGCCTGTTGCGGCCTTTTCCAAAGTTTCTGGTGTCACTGCCACGACCTTTAGGATCCATATGCTTACGTGGCGAGGCTCCAGATCCCTCGCCTTTCCTTTGTGACTTTCTGGGTTCTACAAGAAAGGACGAACCGTCAGTTGATCAATGATCCAAATTTAAATGCATGTAGAACTTGCGAGGCATATTCATGTTTGATGGACCTTCCGATGCTGGATCACCGAATTGACCGTAAACGACGAAATCGTCGCCATCATCGCTGTCTATTTCAACTCCAGGTTCATAAATGTAGCCAAAGACAGAAGGGTATAGCTTTCTGCCACGTCCTCTTCCACCTCTGCCACCTCTTGGTCTTCCTCGTCCACGACCTGTTTTGCCACCTCTAGGTCTCCCCATAACGCAGATATTGAAAGAGTGAGAGATAAGCAATTTCCGGGCACTTTTATCATTTTCTTAGCGGAATTGGAAGATGTATTCGCCCTGTGATTCGCCTCGCAATTACAACCGAATCGATACGTTAAACACGCTAAACGAGTGGTCTATCGTCCCTGTCTCATTCTCTGTATTACAAAGGATTATAAGCCATTAGCAAAACCAAGTAGCTATTTCAATATCCATAACCCCAATGAGAGGAAAACTTTAATCCTGCTGCTGCCCATCATAATCATGGTCATGCCGTTTTCTGGCAGGGAAGCCTGCTTACAGGCTGCAGGTTTGTAATTAGCGTCTAACTGCGGACGCGAGCGTATCCATGTAAGCGAATGAGACCATCAATATAAACTCTTCAGACTCTGTCCTTTGCCCATATCAGATATTGTATGGATGCTTGCAATTTCTTGCGTCGTCGACCATGATAACATTCGAAAGAATAAGGTAACACAAGCACTAAATGCATAACCCTGGACGCTGGTAGAGGCCGAGGACACCATCACCGCATGTATATACGCGGAACAATGATGTTCATGGCATGGCAAATGTCAGAAAACCAAAAATAACGATTTGTATATTTTCTACGATATCTTTTTTTGTCATGTTTCACGAAAGATGTGCAGGAAGCATATGAACGTCGATCCCTTTTGGATATCTTGACCTTTTTACTGAGGCCATGCAAGTCCTCCCTCAGAGCTGGAAAATTCATGACACCGTAAAACAATGACGATGAGTTTACTGTGATCATTGAGAATAATAACAATTTTGGGCCATTTTCATGGTAAGCGGTCGTGTATAAGCACGATTACGATTCCGGGTAAGTTTGGTTACGAATAAGAATGTCATCTCGGGTGTCACCTTTTCCGAATATAGAACACTTACCAAGTCAAGTTGATGCGGAAAAATGCAGTAAGGAGGTCGGTAGTCCTGTACATTTCAACTGTTTCCTTTTTCTCCTATCGTTTGCACAAAAGGATAAACAAAAGGTCAGAATGGTGCAAAGCTGGGGCAAGAGGACGAGGAGATGCCCAATAATGGTCTGTGACACGATGACACTATACTTGCTTGAGGTCTGATTGCTCACTATAGGCAAGTGCAAACCAGAGCCATCAATAAAACGAACACCACCGTAACACGGAGTTGGTCCTCCCGAAATGCGGACAATCTGCAATGTTTCAGTCATTTTCTGCAGCGTATATAAAGGTCAGCAATTCGTAAATGATTGCACGCAATTTCCTAACCGCCTTTCTCTCCTTTTCTTTCTTCACTTGTGACCCAATATGAAGTCCATCATCGCTGCTTTCGCTGCGCTTGCCGTCTCGATTGTCTCTGCTCAGAGCAACACCAACATTGTCTCTATCACTGCTCCTTTGGAGGGCACTGTTTACACTGCTGGCAAGCCAGCCATCATTTCCTGGTCAGTACAAGGCATTTGTGCATCCAAAATCGTACCTTTTTTTGCTGATGGAAAACTCCTTTATAGGATCAACCCCTCTGTTCAGACTATTCCCAAGATTGTACTTGCCAAGGGTGCTGCCACCTCTCTCCAGCCCATCACCACTATCGCTCAAAACGTCGACGCTTCAAAGGGCAGCTACACTTGGAACATCCCAGCCGACACCACTCCTGGCAATGACTGTAACGTATAATACCATCCTTAGATGGTCTTCTTTCGCATGGTATGCTGATAACTTCACTTTCTGGACGTAGATGCCTTTGAACTCGGCAACTCGCCTAATGTCTCCTACACTGGTCACTTCACCATCCAAGCAGCTAACGGCTCTGGTAAGTTATATACCCTTGAATGTACCTCGGGAGTGCGGACTTCGCTCATGTTGTTATTGCCGAATAGGTGGCAACTCGACCCAATCGTCAGCTGCTGCTTCTGGAAGCCATGCTCCTACTGGCACTGCTGCTGCCTCCGGCTCATCTTCTGCTTCTGCTCATGCTTCTGTCTCGGCCTCTGCCTCTGGTTCCGCTTCCAGCGCTTCTCCTTTGGCTGCCTCCGGCTCCGTTCAAGCTTCCGGATCCTCCAACGCCGCTAGCTCTCCTTCCGCATCGGCTTCTTCTTCAAGCGCTCACAACGCTGGTTTCAAGGTTGCTGCCAACCCTATCGCTGTTGGTGCTATGGCCGTTGCCGGTGTCGCCGTTGCCAACCTTTTCTAATCCGGACATGACAGCAGTGGAAAAAGAAACTTACTTTTGTTTGACGTTCCCCTTATTTCCCCAATGTACGGGTATTTATGATAATACATTCCAAAATGTTCTACTGTGAAGACGCGCTTTATATCCATCATTTTAGCGCAAGACTAAGAGCTGTTTCCCAAGATAGGCCAATTTACTTAGCGTATTTCTCACTTGCATTAGCCTCTTTCATGGTTTTACAAATCTCCACGCCGCTGGTTGTTGTGTAACGGATCTTTAGCCACCCCCAAGAGATCGACAATCCAGAATCATAAGCCAGGGCAGGTTATTTCAACTTATGCTCCGGCTTGTATATAAATGCTGTATTTCACACGCGTTCTTTTAATCGACAACATAGCAACCATATGCAGGATTTCTGTAGAGGGTACGGGCTGAAAAACAGACCGCCAAACTCTTATGGGCCCATTTTCTTGTATGGATCGGGACCGAAAGTCTCGATTCTTCCCCGTGAAAATTCTCCATATACCGAATTTAGAAAAGACGAAATCGATTGGTGGGTTCGGGATGCGCTGTATCCACCGACAATGTCATGGCCATTGCCTGGAGACCATGTTGCCGTCTACGTTTTCCCTTCAGATAAAGCATACCGGATTTTTCCATTTTATTTGCGCTTATGGGAAATATTTTTGGCGTTGGCAGATAATAGCAAATTGACGCCGCGTGGCAAATTTACTTACGCAACAAATAGAACATTCTCGCGTCAATGTTGAAATACTTTGCGCCCGAGCATGTTGGACCGTTCACAGACATTGGGCAGGTTGCAAACTGTGTCAAGAGTAAGCAGGCCGAACAATCTTTCAGCTTTGATCCGTAATAAATTACTGCCAGAGAAACTATTCCCGAGTGTTTGAAATCAGAGGAACATGCTTCTGAAGAGCAGAGTGAGGACTTAATACATCTGAAAACACAGCTTCTCAAAGCGGATCCGATGAAAAACCACTTTCGTATTCTAGTCACCGGATCTTCACTGTATCCTTGTGTCCAGATCTTTCAAATTCAGTAACCAGCAATTTGTTATAGCCAAACTAACGTAAAAGGTTTCTCTTTATTGCTATTCCAATGTCCAACCGTAAAAGAAAATTCCACACCGTGAAAGTTTCGGTTCCTACTTTGCTGCAAAAGGTAGTGACCGGGAAAGATCACGGCGAGCGATGATGGAAAGGTGAAAAAGAAAAACAAAAACCAGAAGATGAAGGAGGGAAATCAGCAGCCAGCCGCCCATGTGGAGCAGCAGACAGCAGATGGTGGCCATGACGAACCCGACTTCGGCCCATTATGGTTCGACGACGGTGAAGACGAAGAGCACAGTGTTCCGGACGTACGTGTTGTCCAAACGGATAACACTGGCCAGCTGCCAGCTCGTGGCTCGTGTCACGGCAACAGACGCGTATACGCCTCATCTAAGAAAGAACGGCACGCTGCCAACTGGGCGAAACTGCTACCATACATGAACGACGCCTACCTTCGTGGGCTGGGACATAATCCAATTCGTCCCGAAGCACATGTACCTCCAGAAGTATCTGTATGCATTTGCGCGACAAAACTTGAGAAGACTATTACATCTTCTAATAAAGATCGGGATGCCCTTACGAGTTATAACTCCCATATTTTCAAAACGGGCAGCGAAACATCCTCTCTCTTTAATCGTCGTTTTTTTTGTATGTTTCGAGCGAATCAGCGCTTATCAGGTCTGCGGTCATCAAATGAGCCATTCTAATATTTGTTTGGTCTTCAAAGAAAGAAACAGGTGACATATCAAACC
>JSYX01000090.1:0-37579 GCA_000787465.1 Thermomucor indicae-seudaticae
GTGCAAGTTTTCTACTCTTGTAGGCTAGGCTCGCATAGCGAAATAAAAACAGCTACAATCGTCCGTTTTGAACATTGTCGCGTAGCTTTATATGGTTTTGCGTTTTCTCTTTTTACGTGTTGCAAAAGCTAAAGTAGTGCACTAGCTCATTTAAATAAAGAACTTTAATAAGGTAGTTTCAATAGCTATTGAGAGACCAGAGCAAGTATAGGAGTTATAGGGGAAGGCTCATGGCTAATGGCTACTCAATGGAGATGGAGGGGGGAGATGACGAGCAAAAGTGAAATCGTGATCAATGAGATGGCAAATGTGTCACTTGATGCAGGGTACTTCTTTATGCCGATAAAGACAGAAAATTTTCAAAGCAGCAAGGGATGGTCGGACGCTGAGAAAGGAAAAGGGAAGGGGAAGGCAGAAGGTCAAGGCAAGGCTGTGCAACGGGAGATCCACAGAACCATGGAAGCTGGGAACCAAACTGATGGGAGCACAAGCAGGCCGATGGCTATAACACGGATATAACACCACCTTGATGGTAGTGTACGTGTTTTCTCCGTTGGAATGCTCCTTGGATTTCCTATTGAGTGCAACAAATCGGACGCGGACTCGTAACTCAGTGGTAGAGTGGAAGACTGCAGATCTTCTGGTCCCGTGTTCAAATCACGGCGGGTCCTTGGTTTTCCCTTTTTTTCGCTGTTGCTTCAGGACCGTCACGCTTAGGGTTTTCTTTTTTGACTAGCAGGGCGTCAGGGAAGAGTCTACAGTCCAGCCTGCCATAACCCGTACTCCCAAAACCCATAGATCTTTTGATTTAACAAGTTGGTTTCTAATAAATTACTATGGTCATTACCCGTACCTCTGTACCCCATAACCCATCGCGACTTTTTGGAAAACCCATAGATTTTGAGTGTGATGGAAATAAACAATTATGAGCACCCGTGACTGCCGCCTTCATATGGTATGCTTATGCGTGCCGTAGATATTAAAAGATGGACCTTCCGAAGTCATTGAGAAGTTCTTTCTTCTCGACTTAAACCTAATCATGCCAAAATCTGCTAATAAACAACTACTGTCATGTGCAGTTCAACCAACGCCGAAGAAACGTGCCACCTTGAAGGACAAGCTCATGGTTCTTGACTGGCACCATGTCAAAGGCAATAACCAACCAAAGACAACTGAACACTTCCGTGAAAACTAGGGTTCACCACGAGTCGAATCGAGCTCGACTTGAGTCGTGGTAGCCCTAGCATAGATGTTCGAATCGGGTCGACTCAAGTCAAGTGGTGAACCCTATTCACAGCCAGGGCATCGCAGACTGGACTTCACTTCAAAGTCCAGGCTTCTCGGACTCCCCGGACTGGACTCCGTTTGCAATGCTTTGGTAAACTTGTTGCTGAATTGCGTCAGTGTTATCTTATTTAAGAGCAAAACCGGTTCACAAGTTGCCGTAAACAATATTCTTAGCAAGCGCAAACATTTCTTCAAGATATAGTACGTCTCTTGCTTTTTTTTCCAAGTTTTTAGCTGGCACACCATTTTTATCAGTTCTCCTTCCTATCTTTTTCCTCCTGCGAAGCATATATCGATGTTGAATACCTTTACTTTAAACATGGCCGTACTTCGATAAAAATTCTTCTGCTGCTCTTGGTTGCAAGAACTTTTGCGCCGATTTGGTTTACACTGAAGAATGTCCGTGCAATTTGTGGCACTAAATATAAAGCTTGACACACGACTTTACAATATGGACTTTGCATCAAAGAGAAACGCGTCATCTCACACAGATAACGAGTGTATCCTCAAAGCTCACATCTTCATTGTCTCTCTCTCTCTCTCTCTCCAACGTCAGTTCAGTGGAAGTCATTATTCTGACTATATTTGCTCTGAATCACGTCACAGAAAGTGGGGTTGTTCTAGCCAAGGCTCTCCAGTAAAGACATGCGCACACGCTTTCTTCTCTTTTGTTTTCAGATAGAAGCACGTCCTCTGGATAATGGCTTCAACTCCCATCCCATCTGAGCGCGCGTTAACTGCAAAATCAAATTCCTACTCTAAGCCAGATCGTAATGGTAAACACGGAGTGTTGTTGGAAAGAAAACAAACCCAGATGCTTCTGCAGGTGCGTGCACACACATACTTCAGATTTGTCGAATGCGACGATATTTACAGATGTTTGGGAGTCGCTATTGCGGAACTCTTCAGTTTATTCACTCCAGAACAGAAGTCCTCAACGATGATTAGAACTGATTTCGTGATATATAGCTTTTTGCATAACTTTTAACGTTCTCCGTTGGTGTGTTTGCGTCAATTTGATAATTTACAATGAACGCCAAAGTTCTAACTCTGTTTCTAGGTCTACTTCTTGCTGTTTGGCAAAGTCATCAACTGACCGAAAATCCGCCATAAAGTCTACCAAGTCTTTGCAAAAGCGCTCAAGATCGTCACTGTATTCTAGCATACCAGATGCTACCAGGTCGATTTGATTCCTAGACAGTAGGGCTTCCACTTAATACATGGATAGTAGTAGCACAGTAGTCTGCGCCACTTACTCTGGCAATGTCGGATATATCCCGCGTAACCGATGCTTAATATATGCTTGAACGTACGCTGCATTGGATTCGTAATGACCTTCCGGGTAAAGCTTCGTGTAAATCTCGCCCTGTTGGACTAGGTCAAGCAACCGTGCTAGAGCGAGACTTTGCAGCTCAAACTCTGACAGAGAGCGATGGTGAGCTATATTTGTTAGAAGGTGGATAGACCCTACTTACGATTGCGACGATCCCTATCTGTGATCACTGCAAGTATAACACTAAGAATCCGCATATAATAATGCTCATAGAGAGCATTTTGCAGGTCGTCGTCCGTTTCCTGTGCTACGTTGTTCAAAAAAACAATACAGGTCTCGTACGCCTGGTTACTGATCGCATGATCCGGGTGCTGAATGCCCCACAGGAAGCTTTCAACAACAAGTGTAAATTTTTCTCGAGGTAGCTTTAGAACGTCTACCATGATTTTTCGTCAGTCATGGATTGTCCACAAGCAAAACATGTCCTACCTGTCCATGCAAAAGCTATTAATGCATGCACCAACTTGAAGAATCCTGGCCGCTTTTCGTAAAAAGTCTCAAAATCATCATTGATTTCAGCGTATATACGTTCGAACACTCTGTAATACACCGTCTCGATCAGCGGAGGTAAAGCTTGGGGCGAATGAGTCTCTTCCCGCTAAAAACAGAAAGGATAATCAACAATAAGCATAGCATATACAACAAAATGTGAGAGGTATAAACTGCGTGTCTGGAACATATATACTAAAGTAATAGAGAAAGAAATCATACATGGAAATGTTTCGCAAGCATAGTACTTAGGATATCGGACACGTCGTGCTTTCCGGGCGGCGCTATGACGAACTCGTTTACTAAAACGTTTACAACGCGACGATCATCTTCATCAAGTTGAGACTTGTTCTCGATATATGACTGTAATAGCTCGTTAACTTGTTCCCTCACTCGCTCACGCAGACGAGCAATGTCTGTAAAACAAGAGATTGCGTCAAGTCTCTGATGTTATCAATCAATAAATATAAAGAACTTACGATCCAAACGCACTTCTGGACTCAGTGCTTGGTAAATCGCAACCAGATCCATATAGATGTATTTCAGCTGATATCCATATCCTGGACCAATCGACGAGCACACAGATAGATTTGTACGCAGTATGGTAAGCAGAATCTTCAGCGACTCCAGTTTGCCCAGATCCGCTTGTAGAATAGTCTTGAGCTGAATGGATGCATAAATGTCAATATACAAGATGAATAACGTCGATAAAAAACGGTTTCCTTACGGATTCATTCGGGAGTTTCATCAGGAATGCTATCTGCTGCTGTTGATACTCCAAAGGTGCAACTGAAACAACATAACCGATCGCCCGATACACTTCACTTGTCTGAACTTTGGAGGGGTTTAATCGTTAGAAGGTCCCCTTTAAAACAAACCAGTTTCATATACTGACCTGTAAAGGCTCCAAGTCGGCGATAAGCGAAGGAAGCTGTGACAGAAGCTCCTGAAATAGGCTTGTTCCTTGAAGCATATTCTTGCAGGACGAACAGATCTTGACCAGAGAGTCACATGCCATCTCTCGAATTCCGAATTCTGGTTCGTGTAAATATACCAATATGCGTGAAAGGATCGATTGGAACAAGTCGGCATGTTTATTAAGGAAACGCGGGTAACTTCCACAGATGTATAACATGCACGAAGCTGCAATCCACTCGTGGTCTTTGCTGTTGTTGTTTAATAATAAGCGTTCGAGTTGCATCATGAATGTTCCCAAAAGGCTTTCTTCAGCCTCCTCCGTCAAAGCATCAGCAATGGCTCCAACTGCCCAGCAGACACGGTTGGGATTATTAAGTGGTCCAAATGCGTGAAGCTGCATAATAACATTGCGTGAGAAGAGCCTGGTTAGTATGTTATAAATTACTATTACTAGATGCAATGAATACCTGCTCAATAAAATGGGCTTTTAGTGAAACTTCCATGTCTCGAGGATCAAGAACAGTTAGGTCGCACAAAAGGCTTTGCATTGACCTGTAGAGTTCTATGGCATCACTTTGACGAACGAATTTACGGTCCACCACTTGACCGTCGTCTTCAGAAATGATCAGGACCTTGTATCTGTTAGTATTGGAGAGCAGCATATACTACATTTAAACCATACCTCATCCGGATTAACCATATGGTTGACGGTGATCCGGCGTAGCTTCCGAAATACATCGTTGAATGCCGTTAAGGAATCCGTGCTAGGCAGTTCTCGGACCTGGTGAGCCTGGATGAAAAAGAAATGTGCTGTATCAGTGCTATGGCCGACCGCCACCAGATATTCCAACGTAAACAGCCTACCAGTTTGCTCCAATATTCGAGACATACTCGCCATAGTTCACGGTCATCAATATCAGATAGCAGCAGCAAATCATTATGAGCCTTATGAACAAGGTTAATGTCCAGTGACGCTATGACCTATCCAAGCAAGAAATGACACGCGTTCAGTAATCTGGCGTGTGCTCCCCTGAAAACGACTTGTCTAGACCTGCTGATATCGAGTCAGAATTTCCGAAAGAAAGACGGCATAATCTTGCAGAAGCTCTTGATCTAGAGAATTCAAATCCTGATACTCCTTCAAGTTAACTTTGATGACGTGTAAGACGATGTCTCATTTTATACAGCATTCTCCTGGCCAAAACACAACATACCACTGGTCAATATCCGATGTACAGCTTCAATAACAGTATCAAGTAGCAGCGAGAGTTGAGATTGATACTCTATCGGCAAGTGATCAACTGTAACGATTTCTATGAAGCATTTTAACGCCAGATTCTGTAAAGCAGATCTCGGACCGGACACTAACTAAATTGAAAAACTGCGTCAATCACGTTTGCATTTGCGAATAGAATACAGTGGATAAACCTTACTCTATGTTCCAAGACTCTCATCAAACTCGTTTCAAACACTGAGGAGACCGGAATCCAAGCAAAGAACTTTAAGACAGTCTCGAGAGTAGCTTGCAAAAGGCTCGGGTCCGTAACCTTTTCAAGAATTTGGCAGCAAAGGTCGAAAACCGGTCCGAATTCTTTAGCCATTTGTTCACTTAGTCGTCGTGTCTTCCATTGCGCCTGTTCCTCTTCGGATACATCAAATACTTCTTCGCTAAGAATAACAATAGCCTGTTGGTCATTTTCCCCTTCTCAGTCAAGATCTTTTCATGGAAAGCCTTACCTTAGTAAACGCAATAGTCTCATGTTATTTTCACAAAGGCTCAGATTTGCTTTGCTCGCCGCAATAATTTCTTCTGTAAAAGTTGGCCACTCGTCTGGCCATTCTTTCTTTATGATCTATACATATCAGATCTTCTTGAGTACGCCTGTGCGCAACACTCTTTTTTTTTACTACTACCAGTGTACTGACTTGGACTAGCACCATGTTTAACTTGGTCAAAAAAGGCTTTTCGGATTGCAAGTCTTTTTTGGTCGATGACCTTAATACGATAAGGTCAACAATGTAATTTCGGATTGCTGGTTTTTTTTCAAGCCGCGTCAAAGAGAAGAACTTGCTTGCCTCCAGAAACTCTTGTACTCACCTAAACGGCGATCGGGCGGTAAGTGTTTCCAGCGTTCCAAGACAAAATTATGTAGCACCCGTAACGCTAAAAACTGGACAAACAAATCGGGAGTTCAGCGATCTACTAACTCTCTCTCTCTCGTTGTTCCAACAACAGATACCTTTGACTGCACATTTTGCGAGCGTTCTAGGACTTGATCGACTAACTGCCACGACTCGCTGTTGTTTTGAAACTCGGTCAGAATGACTTGAGCTTCAGCACGCTAACCGGACGCGCAAAGAGTTCAGTCCCTTTGTTTCCCTTTTCGCACACAAAGAGAGAGAGAGAGAGCAAGAGACTTACTGTAGCAGAATCTCCTTCATAGAAAGCCTTCACGACGTTGTCGAGTTGAGTTACGCTAAATCGTCCTTGGGAATCAAGTAATGCCTTATAAAACCCGCCGACGAGAATCAAGAGCTTGTCCAATGTGGGCTTCGTGTACGTGCCACTTACATTCATGAGAAGCGTTATGCGGCAGAGAGTGACCCACCGAGTTGACTTGCGGACAAGAGATTAGTGCTCTGGCAGCTCCGCAGTAATGCTATTGCAGTTGTTAAATCCTTGTAATCAAAACAATCGTGGTTGGATAACAAGCTGAACTGGACACGCTGAATACAGTTCGGTGAGGATAACGGTCGACGATGCAAAAAGAATGACTATACGGCACATACTGAAAATTTAGACTGATTTCGAGGGCAAATACGTGGTTCACTGCTGGAATAAACGATGGTTTCTATAATAGCTATATGCTCTCGACGGGGCCATGTATGAAGGAGGTTCTGTCTGTTCCATTGTTTGCGACGAGAGGAATAAAACAGGCTTTTGTCATGAAACATAAGACTATTTGGTTCGAGATATGACGTGGCTGTAAAGTGTCCACCTACGACTCAATTGTTGTCGCTGCCCGTTTTTTTCTACTTTCGCTTCAAAATGGGGTCAATCCCATCCGAACATGCAGCTTCGGACAGCGCTGCTGTGCCTGTTCCCTGCTCTTGATGGGCACCACTTCCACTTCTGGAAGAGGCGGAGGAGCCCAATGGGTGTGCGTCAGCGAGAAGGAGCAAAGTCGTAGAAGCAGGCCTGGTCTGCCTGGCGGTCGCGCACATGGCTTTGCCAGCCCTCATAGTCCTAACAAATATAGCTGGATAAGGGCCCCGAATATCCGCATCCCCCGTCACCCGCTAGGCTTAATCGACGCTGTCAAGCCAGGCGGGAGCCAGTCGTCGCAATTTCTGGCATCTGGAATGGCAGCCAGCAGGTATTGAAGAGAGCTGGATCGGATCAAATCCAGGCGATTGAAATTGACGACAATGATATCAGAATGGCAAAAATCAGAAACTCGAGTTTCCGTTTAACTCACAATGAATTAGCAGCCGAACTATTTGAAGGTGAGTGGTATCATCCACTGTCGGCCATGCTTCCGTTTGTACTGATAGACTCTTGTGCCAGGGTAATGAGAGACACCTAAAGTCGTTGGTCAGAATTGGGAGGACGCTTACATGAACTTGCTAGCATTTGACGTTATCCTTCTTTTTCCTGGGTTAGCAGATTGACCACAATGACTGTTATAGTTTATAAGCAGGACAGATCCATTTCTCTGGCCCTTGTCCTGTTCACATAATAAAACACTTGCCCTGTTTCCTTTTCGCAAGTTACCTGCATCTCTGTCGATATATACGCTGCAGCGCAGTCCCGAAGCCGTCGGCTGTCATGTAGAACTGGTTCTGAACGAGATCCCATTGATCACGGAGGGTTAGGTACGAGCGTGGAGATTCGAATAAATAGTGTCACGTTTGTCTCGCGCATTATTGCATGACTTTGCATATTGCCTCGATCGTCTTTTTAAGAAGCCTTTTGCCTCTGAACTCCAATGTAAGACGGCCTGTTGCCCTCCAAGTTTTTATTGCAATGTCCCAAAGTCAAACGCCGAATACGATATGACGAACATTTACATTAGCGAACTTCTTTCGCGCTTAAGCTTCGGCTACTGGCTTTTTTGGCTGATCAACTCACGTAGTCTGAGTATCATGAATCATCTAAAATGCAAGTTGGCGATGGATACGAACAGTGGGAAGTCTGTTTTGGCTGCATGCTGCTTGACTTTTCAACTTTCCCCATCTGTGCAAGACCGGTCTCGCCAAGTTTTTGCACATCGTTCTATCTATCTTGTCCGACCCTCATCATTCTGCATACCAAATATTTCTAGCTTATCTTGCACGTGCTACATCTTCACAAAGAACTGCCCTCCTTCACTGAGCAAATGACATTGCGTAGGTCAACCGTATGATTGCTAATTGGCAATGTATCCCTGTTTCAGAGGTTGCTCCTGACAGTATTGCTTAATCGGGTACAGCTGTTAGATACAAAGAGGCAGCGTAAACAATGACGCATACATTTTTATTGGATGACGAAGATCATGCAAGTTGTCAATTTGCGACAGTAACTTGTTGCATGTATCAATGGTGACAAAGACAGATGAAGTCTTAATTGCTGCTTGTCATGAAGAGCTAGATACGGTTGATAGCTCCCCTTTCTGTAAAAAGCAATATGTCAACGAGCGCTGATACTTTTCTCCTGTGAAAGCGCTGAAACAGTTTGCCTCCCTCTTTATCTCCCTGCTGTTCTAAATACCGACGCAGCAAAGATGCATGCACATGCTTTTCCCAACGATAAGCGTTGGTTCCTGGACAGTCTCGTATGCAAACATGAGGAAAGACATGACAACTCGGAGGTTTTCCTGATCGCATAGAAAAACACCGTCCCAGCGCTTTTGTTTACAGTATCTTTTTCGCGCGCTCTTTGTGGGTTGGATAAAAAAAGTCAGCGGAATTTTAGTGGGGGACTGTTCAAAAAGAACGAGAGTCAAAACGGAACTTTTTTTTCTTCTTCTTTTTCCTCACCTTCTTCTTTCTTTTACAAAGTTGTTTGTATTCAAAGAAGTGTCTGTTGCTATTTCTGCCACCATGGCATTTTCGCGAGACCTCCTGTCGCGTCAACCCGCCCTTATTCTCAGCACGATTGTGCTTACCGTTGGCACTGTCATTTTGTACAAGTACATGACAGGTAATGACATCTTGACAGTGCGCTCTTGCGATCCACCTCTAACGCCTTGACAGGTACAAAGGCCGCCAACGCGTCCAAACTGAACGACAAGGAACGTGCCTTGTCCAAAGAGGTAAACGTTAGTCTGGTGGGGGTGGCGAGTCGTGCAAAAAGTTCTGACACTGTGTTACACCAGACTGCCGTGGCTGCTGGTGCTAATGAGGCAGCTTCGAATGAGCAAGCGACCTCTGAGGCCTCCGCCCTGGAGGCTTCTGAAGGTGTGTGTTTTTTATGCATTTCTATGTAAAAGCTCTTTTGTTTTGCTGACACATCAGTAGCCGAGGCTACCGCCCCTACCGAACCTTCCGCTGCTGCTGCCCCGCTCGTTTCTGCTCCCGAGGAGCACTCTGAAACCCAGGATGTTGCTGATGCTGCTGCCAAAGAAGTCGTAAAAGTTGCAGAGCAAGTCGATGTTATGACGAAAGAAGAAACTGTTGTGAAGGACCAAGTCGTTGTTGCAACGGAAGTTGCTGATGTTGAGAGGGACGTTGTCGAAGAGGTCCAAGCAATTAAGGAAGAAGAGGACGATGATGTTCAAGAAGTAGATGCTGCCGCTGATGATAAGGAGAACGTTATTGAGAAAGTAGAGGCTGCCCAAGTCACAAAGGAGGATGCTGATATTGTCCAGGAGGGACAATCTGATCTTGTCGCAGAACAAGTTGATCCAGTGAAAGAAACCGAACAAGTTGGCTCGTTGGAAGAGGCCAAGAACGAAACTGATATTATGCAAGGATCCGAGACGGATGCTGATCTGGTGGCACAAGAAGCTAAGAAGGAAACTGATATTATCGAAGAAGAGACCAAGACCGAGGTCGATATCGTCAGGAGTGATGAAAAGGACAAGGAACAAGTTGGTCCGGTGGCGGAGGCCAAGACTGAGGCTGATGTTGTCGAACGAGTGAAAGAAGAAGCTGATTTCGTGGCAGCAACCGATGTTGTGGAACAAAAAGTGACGAACGAAGCGGCTAATACTGTGGCAGAAGAAGGAGAAGAAGAAGCGAAGATTGAGCTGGAAGAGCAACAAGTCAAGGATGAATCTGTAGAACAAGCCACTGTGATTGAACAGGATACGGAGAAAGATATCCGAGTTGCCGAGGAGGAACCATTGATGGAAGCCCAAGAAGAAATCAAAACCAGGATCCCGCTCGAGGTTACGACCGATGTCGATTACGTAAACAAGAAGAAGGAGGAGGATGATAACAAATCTAAAGAAACAAAGGTTGTCACAACGCTTCATGAGGAGGAACCCAGAGTTGTTAAAAGCACTTTATCATACGTCGCCGAAGAATTCATTCCGTCTGCATCCTTCCGTTCGGCGTTCATGTCGTCGACATCGTCATCATCGCCCTCGCCGATCGTGTCCTCGAGTTCCAGCTCAGCCTCTTCTTCCCCAGGCAGCCACAACAACAACAAGAAAAACAACAAAGTTGTCAACAATGTCAAGTACTGGAGCCAAGCAGAAACGAACGAATCGCAGTTCAACTGGGGCTGGCCTTATTTGCTTGCTGGGCAACCCAACAGCAACGGACACGACTTTACAAACAACCACCTGCAGCCATCATTCGGCACTGGAAGTCTCTACACTGTTGATGCTGGCGAGACGGTCGCTGCTCCTGCCATGCATAATAACAACAAGAAGAAGAACCCAAAGAAGAAGAAGAAGGACGGCAAGCAAAGCTTGACCCGAATGCAGCTGATTGAACAGCAGCGGCAGACGCGGACGCCACCCATGAAGGCACGATGCGACTACTGGCCGAATTGTACAAACAAGAATTGTAAATTCAGACACCCTATCAAACCATGCCGGTAAGCTTATTGCTATAATCTTGATTGAAAGCAATTGTTACTGACGATTATTTTGGTTTTTATCAGGGATGGCGATTCTTGTACGTTTGGCAAACGATGCATGTTTTTGCATCCCAGCGACATGTACGATTAAGCCAGGCCAAAATATTCCCCCCTCCCTCATACTTGTTTTCTTCTTTTTTTTTTTACACGCACACACATACTCTCTCACCCAAGTATATATGCAAAAGTATGCAAGAAACGCATACAACGTACAAATGTTCACGGTATTATGATTTGAAGAAGGAGAAGGAAAAAAGTTTTATTCTGTAGTATATGTTTGCTGTTACCTTTACTGATATCCTCTCTTCATTCGCTTGCACAAAAGAATAAAGTACTCCTGTATTAGCTGTCACTTTCGCTAAGCACGATCCTTCTAGGCTGCAAAAAAAGTGCAATCCGATGTCATGGACTGCGAGAACTAGCGATGGACTGCAAGCTATGGATCAACTGTTTCATTCTAGGTTGATCCTTCGACTCAATCATACGTTACGGAAATGGTATGTATATTTCTTGTTATTTCATGCAATCTATTGACAATAACTTTGGTATACATTGCTATACAAGACCAGCCGCCTTCTTTTGCTTGTATTCTTCCGTTTGGCGGTACCTGTATACGTGTTTTAATCCACACGCCTCTCATATTCTGTAAGCGCGCGCTTTCTTACATGAAGATACGACCAATCTGGACAGCACCGGTACTGGCCACAAACAGATTGACTGTGAATAACGTCCAGTTCTTTGGAATAATAACGGTCGAATAGCGAGTCCAAATTAAACCGGTTGCCAACATGGCTAAAGTCAACAATATAAGCCATCTTTCTCTCTGTTTCTTGGCCTGCTTCAAACTTACACAAGTTTTGACTCAAACTCAACTTGTCCGCGGGTCGTTGCAGGTCACCAATACCTGCAATGACAAGTGCCTGAAAATTGTCGTTGTGTGTGTTTATATACGCGGTTTTATTCACATTAAAGCTGTCCCTTTTTCTTTACCCATTTCATTGCAGGGGCCCAAAAGTGAATGGTTTTTGGACCAGCAGGTGAATTAATGAACCGACTAATGGCAGACTGAGATGCAGTGGAAGCAGCCATGTTTTCCCAAAGAAAGAAAAAGACGGGAGAAAAAAGGGAACAAAAAAAGTAGTCGGAAAAAAGTTCGATCTTCTCAGGCCGTTTATTCATTCGATGGTTGTGCAGATTCAACAGACATAGAGTGACGAATGATTGCTCGAGTAGATATTGATTATCGGTTGAAAAATGCGAGATATTGTTGGCATCGCGAATATCCTTATGTCTTTGTTGCCATGAAACAAATGACCAAGTCGCGCTCAAGATCTTTGGTCGTTTCAGCAAGATCAATCCCATTACTGCGGGATAAAGCTCTTTTTATGTCTAAGCCCATCGCTGTGCAATGGATATGGCATGTATACATCAGTCAGAAAAGCAGTCTTTTCTTCCCCGAGCCTGTCGGGTCTATTGTTATTGTTGACCAATCATCTTTTCCTTTTTCAGATCACCTAGAGACTTGGCACATTCTTGCTGGACATGCTTGGCTCGTTCAGTCTCGAAAAGGCCCTGCTGGTCAAACTGTCGAGCGTAAAATACGCATTGCTCAATACGAAAGTTTTTGTACAACTGGAGCTGCATCCGACGCTATGACAAGGAGCAACTTAGAAGCCATCATCCTTCTTTTGCCGTGGAGACGTACATACCTCTTCTGCTGTCAATTTGTTCTCTGGTTCCTGTCCTGTCCGAACAATAAAGTCATTCGGCAGCACCCACAGATCCGCACCAGATAGGTAGATGGAATAGATGCAAGAAGATGCTTCATCAGCAAACCGCTCTTCACACCTGTTCATATAGATAATGTGACATAATGAATACCACCAACCTTTTTAATAATAATAGTGACTTACCAGGGATGACCCTCACGAGTGGCAATATAGACTGGGCTATAGTGATAGTCATAGGTGGGAACCAAGTAAGGTTCCGTAGCCTGGCGCCAAGTCACGTAGGATGTTGGTCCTTCATTCAGCCGCCAGTGGTAATCCAACATGCCTATCCGTGCCTCATCGGACCACGCAACCATTTCTTCTTTTGTGGTCGGCCATGAATCAAACAAAACAGCTCGGTTCGTTCTAGGAAATCCAAACGTCGGCACCACCAACGCATCGCCCCGCCGCAACCGATCACCGTATTTTCGCACAGCCGCTTCAAGGTCCGTCATGTAAAGAGCGGTTACTGGCATATGCACGACAAACTCTGTACGACTAAAAAGGCGCGCAAGGTTACGGCTCTCTTGATATCCGCCGTGAATATTTCTGCTTGATGGGCGTAATAGCAGATGCAAATCAACGTGTTGGCGCAGCATCGGTTCGGACTCGAAGCTTCTCTGTATCCGTGACAGCTGCTCCATGACCGTGCCAGAATCGAATCCTCCACCTTCCAGTTGCAGGGCAGCCGAGATCGGACCTACTCTTTCCCCAACTCCATTCAGTACTCTGCGCTTTCTTTCAGTTCAGTCGATCTCTAACCTTGCCACATATTCGCCAACTTGATCAAGTGCGGCCATTCATCCAGAGTCAATATCGTAGCCACAGTGAGGTCCTTGTTCTTCTTTTCAGATACCGACCAAGAAGCCGTAAACCAAAACGGTCGTATGTGATCCATCCGAACCAGTGACTTTGAGAACATTTTTGACAGCCGTAATTGATCGCTGATACTGTTCAACGGGGAAGAAGACGTTACTTGCTGCACCGTCTCAGTAGAAGCAGCAGCAACCGCGTGTCGATTCACGTCTTGTACTACAAATTCCCTCTTTATTCAGTCTCTGTCTTTCTGTAGCATCGCAGTTTTATGGGATACCTAAAGCAGTCGCTTTTATACTGGGACTGGATAAAAAAGTCAAGAGATGAATGCTGGAGAGAACAAAGCTGACAAGTATGTAGGTCCATCCCAAGACGCGGACAATGCGTAGCCGGAGCAGCCGTCTGAACCACTGAAAAACCGGGAATGATGTGGAAGAAGAATGCAGGAAGAACGGATGTCGGGAAGGTGCACCGGTCGGTGGACAAGCGGTTGTCAATGACGGTTTCCGTTGATGGAATCCACCGGCATTGTTGAACGGATGAGAGTCCGTAGGGGGAGGAAGGCTCATGGCTTTTGTAAAGGAGAGGAGAGACAGTTACAAAGGAATGACGTGTATAACGAGAAGCAAGAGTCTGTAAGAGAAGAGGAGGATGGACCCAAAAGTTCGATATCGGCGGGCCTTGGAGAGAGTCGTACAAATGCTCTAAAAACAAGATGCAGTACACGTGTAGGCATTGGGGCGAGCCCGTTACTGTCCTGTTTCTCGAACTATTCCATAGCGCACAGACAAAATATCTATCACAGAACGAGATAGTCTAACAACTCAATCAATAAAAACTAATTGAATCTTTTTGGCAGTGTCCCTTGGTTTAAAAACATTAATCCAAGGAAAACGGGATGTGAGCTCGACAGGGCCAGGATCGATCGCCGCCTTTAGGAAACTCAAGGGGACCGCCTGGCCGTGACACCCGAATAGACCGGCTGGATACCATGTATTGGGATTGTTTATTGGTTGTTATTACATTCTTGTTAGACCTAATCGTATAAATAGACAATGCTTGGCGTATTATGTGCAGTACTAGGGAAAAAAAAGAAATGCTGTATATTACTATATGATGATGTGGTAAAGGAACAGAAATAAAAAATGAGTATTTTTGTTTATAATTTTAAGCCATTCCGGTAGGGTCTTCGAGTTCTTCTTTGGGCGGTTCTTTAATGGTCCTGGCTCGGATTGCGGGACCCCATTTGTAAAAGACGAACGGAATAGGAACAATAGCCAAACTAATAAAGGCCAGCAGAGTGCTAAAGAAATGGATTGTGAATATCACCACCGATATTTGTATGTCAGATGTATATTTACCTTGCCCATTCGCTTCCAAGCCTGGCATACATGGGTCCAATAAATAAGGGGAATGCCGCACCGCCACCGCTACGCACCAAAGTCTTGGCCGCGAGAGCTGAAGCGCAATACTGGCTGAAGCAGTCAATGATGTAATTGTTGGCCGCGTAATACACAAGAACCATGCCAAAACCGAACGGGATGCCTGCTGCGGCAGGTCCAACCCAGATAAGGCGAGGGGGCGAAGTCCAACCAAAGATGAAGAGCGAGATAGGGATAAAGGGTGCGGCAAACATCATGCCGATAAGACGATCTTCAGGTGTTTGCTTACTGCGACGGTAGTAGCGTTCAAATTGAGGGGTGCACAATAGCGCAAAAGCGACTCCGATCAGGACACCGATAAACAGTAGACCGACGATGCCACTGCTGAGGTCACGGTATCCAAACACGATCGGATAGGAACCGAAAAAGGCGTACAAGAGCGCGTAAATGATGGCAATGTAGAGCGACATGCAGAGTAAGATGGGTTCCGTGAAGAGCATGACAAGGGGGCGAATGAGGGTGGTTTTCACCATCTCGGCGAATGACTGGCCTTTATTGCTGGTAGGAGCATTGGATGCTTGCTTTTCGGTATCTATTCCTAGCTTGCGGTTACGACGTTCACGTAGAATAGGACCGTACGTCTCAGGAAGGCAGCATACGAGGATCCACATGGCACCTGAGAGCATCATGTTGACCTAGTGTTTTGTTCCCATTAGAAACATGTCAGAATGTCGTCATCATGACAGAAGACTTACCCAGTAAATCCATCGCCAGGATTGCGTACCGACCCAGATCCAGCCGCCCACGATTGGACCGAGGACGGGTCCTGCATAAGGAGCAGCAGCGAAATAAGCAATGGCGTTTCCGCGTTCTGCGGGTGGAAACAGGTCGCTGATCGATCCGCCAGCCAAGGTCAAGGTAACGGAGGAGGTCACACCGCATAAGAAACGACCCACCAGCAGAGAGCCAAGGTTGGGCGCCAACGCACACGGCAGATTGAAAACGACGTACAGGAACATGGCAACCATGTACACCGGTTTCCGACCAAAGGTTTCGCTCAGTGGACTCCATAGCAATGGACCAACGCCAAATCCGCACACCATCAACGAAACTTGCAATGCCGAAACGGTCGCGGAAACGTGGAAAGTCGTCTCGACACCGCCTTCTCTTTCGCCTGTAATAACCGATGAACCAAATGCAACCGCGACGACTAACACGGAGACCATCAGAGTGTAGAACCACCGAAATGTCTTGGACCAGTTGTGTGGATTAGCGGGATCGACGTCCCAGTCGTCTTGCTGCTGCGGCTCGCATAGCGTTTCACTTCCGGTAATCATGGATGTATTTGGGATGGTGGCGCCTCCTTCGCCGGACATTGATGGGGGGGTTTATAGTGCGGATCAAACGAAGACAAGGGTTTCTGCTTGATATTTATAACGCCAGGTAGGAATAACCATGAGCCAGGAACTCCTTGAAAAATCCGGAAGGCGGCGGCAGCAGGATTACCCGCACCAATCACATCATCGGACTTTGACAAGGCGGATCGATATGGTTTATTGCAAATGCTCGATCTTCGAGGCTGTTCCCGGTAAATCGGCCACCCCCTGTTGCTTTTTTAAAAAGGAGGCGTAGATCCAATATCAGATTCCTCTTCCTTATCTGAGATAACGGGTGTCACAACGCATATCGACTTTGGACGATTAGAATGTCGTTTGAGACGGAAGAGGGAGGTGGGATTTTGAGACGTCCCTTGGCAAGGGATTTTGGATGATGAGGCAATCATGGACTAAGTCTCGTCTGATCATTTCCTGGATCAATTCGAGTTTCTGAAGATTGCTTGCGTCATCTGCTAGAACCCTTTGTACCAAAGCGATCAAACGCTCGCAAGATGACGTTCTCATTCAGCAGCCTCTCGAAACATGATCCTGTGAGGCCAAGGAAAGAAACAACTGCTCCAAATGAACCATATACGGTACGCAAGAACAGGGCAGACTGTAGTTGCGCAGGATCGCAGTTTGAAATGCACAAGTTTCGTTGCTGAGGTTTATATTATGGTTCTGGAGCTACTTATTGATAGGGATGGCAACAATTGAGTTAAATGATAAATACAGAACAGGGTTATGCGTACTGTTCTGATAGCAAAACGTGTTGAAACGAAAGAGAAATAGTAAAGAATACGCAGATAAAGGACTAGTATCAGGACGTGGCACAATGGGTGAAATGGAGGCTATGCAAAACGCTCAAAAATTATACTCCACAGTAGGGGGAGACGCGGCTCCGTAGCACGTCCTATGGAGTGGCGCTAACAGGTATTGACAGGACAGCGGGATAAAATGCGCAAGAAAAGGGCAAGGAACGGGCAGGTTTCCAAGGAACAATTCGGGTGCGATCCACCGCGTCAATTTCCCGAAAATAGTTTTTCATTTTAGTCGGGAAGATTCTGTTGACGATATGGAAGCCACTTCATTGAGCCCTTTTTTGTTGAGGGCTGTATTTCGAAGGATCACGATTTCCTTGGCGTCCAGCTGGGTATTGTTTGAGAATGGCTTCATACGTTGTGGCAATCCACAGTTTGTGTTCGTCCGTATGCCTTAGCATAGTTGATTGGGTCACCTCCCTCTTCGTCTCAAGCGATTTTTTAATCGTCCAAAATTAAAGTGCGTAAACTGTATTAGTCTTGCACAATGGTATCATTATTATGACTACTTGCAACCATGAAGCCTAAAATTTTGATCTACTCAAAGATCTGTCTACAGACATGGGACCCGGGTCACCCATGCCCCAAACCCATCGGATGCGCCCCGAAGTTCCATATAGGTATTCAAACCGATGGTTCAAAATCAGCTCGATTGTGATCCAGCTGTTGACTATGAAGAAGACAATGCTCGAAATCCATATCGGAAAGAAGGTGTTTTCTCCCAGAAACTCGAGCTTATAGGCGAAATGGAGCCAGAGACCCTTTAAAAACAATCCCTATTATTTAACATGATTTGTGATCTGTCATGACTTAACTTTACCTGGCTCGCTGCCCAAGCAGCGATCATAATCAGGCCTTTTCGCCAAAACTGAATATTGGTCGAAGGCAGAATAAGAGGTAACAGACAAATGTACCACATGAAATACTATTTAGTGTGTTAGTCTCACGTGTCTCCGGGATGACAATCGATGAATTACCTGCGACGTGCACACTTTGTTGTAAGCCACGAATATAAACGTCTGCATAAAGCAAGCAAAGAAAATATCCTTGGCGAACACGATTCCAACGGCAGTTACCAAGGTCAACTGCGGCACGAAAGCTAATAAACCCATCAATTTGCCCGCTATAGGCGCATCGAGTCCGAGATACATTTGGTAGAACCACACTGAAAAGTTGTGCCGATGATCCTTTCGAGTAACATGGTAAAGGTATGTGTGCTGCAGAAACTCTTGGCCGTACCTGTAATCCCATTACCAACCGCACTTTGTCCTTCTTTTGTTGCACTGCTTTACTTACATTTGATACATGCACCATGTCAAGACAAAAAAGACAGACGCACTCGCCACACCAAACATGACCCTCGTCGGCGTAAGGAACAATACAATTCGACGCACGACTAGCCGACACTTGCCCTCCAGATAATCTAGCAGACGACTGGTGGTGGTCGTCGATGATGCTTGCTGTTCTTGATAACCATCACTCAACTGAAGAAGGCGTAGCCTAACTTGCTGATACGACCACATGATCTGAGGCATGATCATCTCAACAGGATCGTCACCGTACCGAGCATCCAGCAGTATCAAGAGCGGCACCGCGTAAATGATCGGGTATATCTTGAAATGCACAGACAAGCCAAACAACGCGCACGCGGGAAAGAACCGCCGTGTCATGATCAGATACAGTGTGCCCAGCACCATCACCCCCAGCAGCGATTCGGCATTGCCTCGCGTCGAGATATTGGCGACCATCGGGTTCAGCAACCACAGGGCGTCAAGCCACAGTGCATTTTGCGATGGCATCCCACGCAGAACCAGGATTTGATGCACAAGATACCCGACCAAGATGTCCGCGGCTGCAAACAGACATTTGCCAAAGGACCGGAACCAGTAAATGTTGGGTGTCAATAAAGCTGCGAGGAGCGGCGTGTACCGGTACGTGGCTCGTTCGTACGGTGAGCCACCCTGCGTCATGTGCCGTGCGGCATCGGTGAAAACAATGTAATCAATGTCGGTGTATTTGACTGTCAGATGGCGGTCTTGCCATTCGCCGTAAAGTAAAAGCACGACTCGGAGGAGTGTTGCTGCTATGCACAGACTTGAGAAGCTGAACCGATTCATGATCGTACTTGGAAGATTGCTGCTGCTGCTGCTGCTGCTGCTGCTGCTGTTTCTTCTGTTCGCGCCTCGCATATGGACTTAAAAAAGCATCGCTCACCACACCCCAGATCTCGCTCGCTCACTTATTCCTTGTTCAGCACAGTGATAACTCTTCAAGCGCGTATATCTGCTTTGTTTACCTGATAAAATCAAGAGAGAAAGGGAAAAAGGCAGCTTGCATTGTTCAAAAATTGCGGGCTTTTGGCACTGCACATCACGGTTATTGAATAAGATAATACCAAATGGTCTCCACGAGATCGAACCCGTGCAGCGCGAATAATGAAACCTGATCAGCGACATTACGTCTATTGATTAACGCAATTACCCTGTTCATTTATAGAACGCATTTTAGCTCAGAGATTCCTCTGCCTAGCAGGATCCGCGTCTGATAAGCATTGAAACAATGGAAATGGCTGCAACGTCAAGTTGACAACAATGATACGTAAAGATTATGATGGCTGGTATGTCGTTTCGTTAACGTAGGTGATGTTTTACAATTACTGATCGAGAAGCATTGTCCTTGTTGGAAGCAGGAAACAAGCAGGATCATCCACTAATGGCTTCCTCACCTTTCCTTCGTATCGTACTTGTAGTAGAAAAAAGCATCATTTCCAGAGTTGCCGACGTATGATGACTGACCTGACCGAATGCATGTCTACCGGTACGACTTGATCAACTTACGAAACATGTTGCGGATCAACAATGATGACGCGTTCCGACTCCGCTTGTCATGCCTGACATGGCGGGGAATTTTGTTTCTTTTCCCGCGCACTTCTTTTTTCTTCCCTTCTCTTCTTTCTTTTCGCTTTTTCTTCCTGATATCAACAAGTTATGAGTCGAGACGACGAATACGATTACCTCTTTAAAGGTGAGGAGGATCTTCTTTGTGTGACTTTGTCCTTGAACTTATTCTCTCCCTGCAGTTGTTCTTATTGGAGACTCGGGCGTCGGAAAGACCAACTTGCTTGCCCGGTTCACACGTAACGAATTTAACCTTGAGTCTAAAAGTACAATTGGCGTTGAGTTTGCCACTCGCAGTGTTCAAGTCGACAATAAAACAGTAAAGGCCCAGATCTGGGATACTGGTATGGAAAAAGTGGGCAAAAAAAAAGATAAAGAAATTAAAAAACTAACCTGTAATGAAAAAAAGCGGGCCAGGAACGTTATCGGGCTATTACAAGCGCGTTAGTATCACTTTTTCTGAAACAGAAAAAAATTCACTTGAAGCTAAAAGAGAAAAAAAATCCCCTTCAGCTATTACCGTGGTGCTGTAGGTGCATTGTTGGTTTACGATATTGCAAAGTATGCGACATACGAGAACGTGACCCGATGGCTCAAGGAATTGCGTGACCATGCCGATTCGAACATTGTCGTGATGCTCGTGGGTAACAAGAGCGATCTCCGACATTTGCGTGCTGTGCCCACGGAAGAAGCCAAGCAATTTGCAGGTAAGAAAGAAAGAGATGCACACAGACTTTGTTCCTGACGCGCTGCTCTTTCAGCTGATAACGGCCTGTCGTTTATCGAGACATCGGCACTTGATTCAAGCAACGTAGAGCTGGCTTTCCAACGGATTTTGACAGGTGAGAGAGAGGGAGGGAGCCCTGCCAAATCATCACGACATGCTCTTTTAACCTGGAGCAATATCATAGAAATTTATCGTATTGTGTCCAACAAGGCACTGGAGTCGTCGAATGATGTGATTAAGCCGACTGCAGGCGAAACCATTTCGGTATCACAGGCGCCAAACGAGCAGAAGCAAGGCGGATGCTGCTAAAACTATCCCCTCTACAATCCATATGTATACCTCCTTGGTAAAGAAAAAGAAAAGTTCCTTTAATGAAGGGAGAAAGCAAGTACTTTATCTCTATAGTAACTTATCTCTCTGTTTGTTTCATTGTTTTATACTTTTGTGTTTCTGAATGGATAAAGATAATGCGTCATTCTTTATCAATTAATGCTTATGCAAGTGGTTGCTCCACCTTGTCATTTAATGGAGACTCGAACACCTGGCGGCGAGTAGACAATAGACGGGACAAAGATGATAATAACATTGAGTGGCGATTATTACTACTGGACATGGAGGTACTCCATTTGCCAATAAGATTCTTTTGCAACGACGACCTGGATGATGGCGATGTCTTTGAGGAGCCGCTCTTTGAACGCAACATGGATGGCAACAGACTTTGACTTGCGCTCTTGATCCATGTACTTTTGTCCTTCTTCTCTTCTGCCATGGAAACCAAGTAATGCAGAGACTTGGACCCGATTCCATTAGACCCGTGTCGCTGTTTCAGAGGAAAAAAAGGATCTTTACCTTGACCCAAGCTCGATGCGCCATGTCATCCAGACACTGAACCTTGATGTTCCTCGTTGACGTCTCGATCAGCAAGCTAGCGCCGTCCTCAGACAAGACCTTGAAAGACACAATTAAACCTGGAAGAAAGAAAGAGTTCACTTGACCAATTCATCATCATCCCTTGATATACATCACATACAGCTTTTAGGATGTATAGAGCCCATCCCCGGTTTGCTCGAGCTCCAATAGAGGGTACGAGTATATGGATGAACCCAAAAGAACCGCCGATGCTTCTTTTCTGATATCCCACCGCCTACAACATTTCGCGTGTATTTGTACATCCAGTCTCCCATCATTGTTCGCGTCACAGCCGGGACAAGGCTGGCCGGCGGCTGTTCTGAAGGCAGCGTGGCTTGACTGGCGTTTTGCGCGAAATCCGGGTCAAAGTGGAAGGCTGTTGCACGAGCTGAGCTAATGATGGGTGATGGATCATAGATGCGGCTGGCCGGCTGCACAAGGACCGAGCCATAATGACCCTCTTTCTGTTCTTGTTGTGTGTCAAGAAGAGCATCGTTGTGGTTCGTGATAGAGGGCAGATTCTCGCATATCCAAGACCCTGATGATAATGATGAAATGACCGTAGAACTGTTACTCGCACGAACAAGTTCTTCGCCCAGTGAGCGTCCTGTATCGACAAAGGGTAACAGCTGCTCTTCTTTTGATAACAGTAATTCTTCCTCCTTGTGGAACCCTTCGATCGTCTCCTGTGCTTCTCGTAACAGCTTGTCCACTTCACTCCGCTCCGCCCGCTCTCGTTCCAACTTGCTCTCCAAATCGCGCACAGCCTCATGAGCATGACGCAGTGAGGACTGAAGGGTCTCGATCTCCAGCTCTAATCTGCGCTGGCCATCCTTCTCGGCCTGCGATGGCTGCCTTGGCATAACAGACTCGCTGCATTGGGCCACCGGTTGTTCGTTCTTCTGAACAATGATGGCTTTTTGTTTTTCTTGACGACGGCGCAATGCATCCACCGTCTTTTGAAGGCTGGCCATCTCTCGTTCGTGGTCATGTCTTTGTTGCTCCAGCACCTGATGCCAGTTGGCTTGGGCTGCTTTGAGTTGGTGTTGCAGGCGGTTTTGTTCCAAAATCGACCGCTGTGTCAGTTCCTCCACTTGTTGCAAAAGGTCTTGCCTGGCCAATTCAAGATTCCATATATCTTCCTTGAGCTTTTCTGAAAAAAACCAGATGTCAAAAGAGACTCGTCTTTTACTGCATATCGTTCTTTACCTTCCGTTTGTATCTTTTGTTTGAGCTGCTTGGCAAGGGTATCAAGCTGTTCCTGTTGTTCGGCTTTTTCGTGTTCAAGAGCAAGCAACAACTCCTGCTTTTGGTGCAATAAATGATATAGCTGCGATGATCGGTTGCTGTTGGCGGTAGGCTGTGGTTGGAGACTGTGCGATTTCATGAGCCGTTTCCTTGTGCCAGTGTCCGCAAGCTCAAGCTTTTCTGACGACATTATGGAACACGAGGAAGAGCTGGATGCAAGGGACTAGAACAAAAATATCAATCATGATGTCCCGTCTTGTGGCAACGTAGTATTACACTCTGGCTCCTCCTACGATGCTCGTCAGAACGATAGACACACATCTATGTTCATGGATCAGCCAGAGCCGTTCAAAAAACTCTAGTATAAAGCCTACTTCATGCGATGTACTGCGTCGTTTACGGCGCTCCATCAATGAAAATCGTCTGACGTTAGAAAAGAACAAAAAAAGAGGGGAGAAAGGAAGGGGCGATACATATGAAAGCAAAGGGGTCGGAAAAAAAAAGACATGGCTCTTACAGGAATGCAAGCGCCATAATTCTGACCTTTTATTTTCTGGCTTCTGACGACATGATCATGGACTTTATACGTGGTCCAATTTTCACTACTGGCGGACGGGCATAGGCTGAGTAACAAAGCTACAAACATTGAATGCACCATTTCCGAGCCTGTCTTTTAATTTTCAACAGCACTTGCCACTGTTGTTAAAGCGTTCTCGCGACCTGCGAAAAGTAATTTCTCGCCGCGAAAATCCAACAGTGGTTCTATCTGTTTAAAAAGGTCTGTTTGGTTTGACGAGTAAAAGCTGATAAGCCGTTGCCCGGAAGTGGTAGACCTCATTCTCCATGTTGGAAATTCGACATGTTTGTTTGCCGATCTGAACCCGAGAATGTGACACAAAAGGATCTGTATTTTCATTCCCCGGACATTTCTTTCATTTCCTTCCTGTTGAAAATGAACCCGCAATACGACTATCCGCCTCCTCCTCCGGCACAGCCGCTTCCTACGAACCAGTCACCGCCACCCAGCTACTCGGAGCACTATAATAATGAAAAGATACGACCACCCAGTGGATGGAAAGACTTGTGGGCGTTTGCGCTCTGGTTATGCAACCTGGGTGCCTTTATTGCCGTCTCAGTCTTGACACTGCGAACGTACCGGACAAAGCATGGCTCCTACGGCGGCACCTCATCCACGACCCAGTATTCTGGCATTGTGTTTGATACCGACACCGTCAAGATATTCGGATACAGTGCCATTGTCGGCTTTGGCTTTAGTCTGCTTTATTTCCTGTTGACCAATGCGTACGTATATATCGTCGGCAGTTTTTATGCGATGCTAAAGAAACATGTGTATCCTCAGCTTCCCGAGGATGATGATCGTCTTGACCTTTATTGGAAGCATCCTTGTCTACTTTGGCGTCACGATTTACTACTTTACACAGCATTATTACTCGGCAGCCATCGTCTTTCTTATTTTCTCGTGTCTCTACTTGCTCGCATTTTGGTGGTGGCGTAGCCGAATCCCCTTTGCTACAGGTAATGTTTAGAGAGACCAGGATATGCGCTGCGTGAAAGGCTGAGAGTTTCGTTACGTAAGTCATGTTGGAAACCGTTTGCTCTATCACTCGACGGCATCCCAGCACCATTGTGATTGGTATCCTGTCCCTCGTGCTTCAGACTGCGTTCAGCTTCTGGTTCTTGCTTACCGTGGTTGGTACCTATCAGACATGGTTCAGCACAACAAGTAACAATGCTCGCTTGAACCTGGCCATGGTGTTCCTGGTCTTTTCTTACTACTGGACATCCCAAGTCATTGCTTATGCAACCCACGTCATTATCGCCGGTGTCTTTGCGACCGTCTACTTTATGAACGAGACTGTGCGGCATCCGATATGGGGCAGCGTCCGACGAGCCTTGACCACCAGTTTCGGATCCGTTTGTTTCGGCAGCTTATTGATCGCCTTCGTCAATTTGGTGCGCTATTTCTTGCAGTTGGCGCAGGATAGTACGGATAATCCAGTCCTAAGCTTTGCGATCTGTATAATACAGTGCATCGTTGGTTGCTTCCAAGGACTCTTTGTATGTCTTTCCTCCTTCCACCACTTTTTCCCGAAACAGTACTAACGATCGTTTTCTTTAGGAATGGTTCACATACTATGCTTTTAGCGGCGTGGCTATCTATGGTGAAGCATTTGTTCCCTCAGCTCGTCGAACGTGGAACATGATGAAAGACAGAGGAATAGAGGCATTGATCAATGATTCCCTGGTCGGAAACGTGCTTTTCATGGGTAAGATGACCACTAGAGGGAAACTCCCAAAGCAACTAATCGTTTGTTTCCTAAACTATATGCCTATATATAGGTGGACTACTTGTCGGTGTCCTGTGTTCCTTACTAGGTTTCATTTACTTGCAAGTAGCACGACCTGCCTACAACCAAACTGGCGGCATGACACCGGTGGTTGTCCTCGTTTGCTTCTTGATTGGCTCTTCCATGTTCTCAAGCATCGCAACTGTTATTTCTAGTGGTGTGGCTACCACGTTTGTGTGTCTTGCTGAAGACCCAGATGCATTACGAAGGTATAATAAAGCGCCCCATCTTACTGAAGAGCTTTTTCCTTTGAACTAAAACGCATTGTTTAGGACAAAACCTGCTTTATTTGGAAAGGTAGGGAAGGATGTGGTCCCTGCACCCTTGTGATGAGAAGGCACTTCTAACCCAGGGTTTCTCTTATAGATTCGGGAAACCTATCCGCGAGTTGCGCAAGGCGTTTGAATATGTCTATTTTCTGTCTATTCCAGTCGCCATTTTATCATTCCCTACTAAAGTCAACGCCATAAACTGTGCAATAGGCGGCAAACAATGCTTAATCCTCCGCCTTTCCAAATCGTTTGCTATAGCTAAGCAGAAACTGTAACACTACAAACGATAATAAAGACTTACCTGTACGCTCCAGAGGCGCTTATATTGAACTGCACCAGTCCATGCAATGCTCATGCAACAGCTGTGACGTTGTCATAAAGTTTCTGGTTAGAACCTGATGGCACACGACCAGAGTCAACGTGCATAACGGAACCAACTGACTGAAGGTCTCCTAAAACGGCACGCGGTGAAAAGGGGTGCGAGGACAAAGGGGTATTATCCATTGATCACAATGGCGCACTTTTTATGTCTCTTTCTCTCTCCTCTATCCCTCCTTCGGCGAGCATGTCGACCATGCTTTTGTTAATACTTTTTGTTGGGGTGATAGCATTCATTGTTACAGCGACAACCGAATACGAGGAGCGTTCCTGGGAAGAAGCGTACGAGTTGGCCCGGCGGCTCGTGTCCCAAATGACAATCGACGAGCAGGTCGGTATTGTGACGGGCATCGCAGAATACGTCGTGCCCTGCGCGGGAAACACACATAGCACCGCACAATTCCCTTCGCTTTGTTTGCACGACGGCCCACTGGGCGTGCGAGATACAAAAGGAGCGAGTGCCTTTCCGGCTGGTATCAATGCGGCAGCATCATTTGATCGCTCGTTGATGCGTCGACGTGCCGTCGCTCTAGGCCAGGAATTCCGAGACAAAGGCGTCAATGTCTTGCTAGGTCCAGCAGTAGACATCATGCGAGCACCAGAATGGGGCCGCGGATGGGAATCTTTTGGCGAGGTTTTTTTCCTCTTCTTATCTTGCACATTTATCAACTTTGGCCTCACTAATAGACCCGGTTAGGATCCGTTCCTGAGCGGTGTTGCGGCTTTCGAGACCATCAAAGGTATCCAAAGTCAAGGCGTGGTAAGAAGACGTCTCTCGCTCCTATTTTCGTTCCGGCTTGGGATTCAATCTCCTGCTTCCGTTAGATATCGTGTGTGAAACATTTTATAGCATATACCCAGGAAACGCAGCGACACCAGGTGAGTGAAAGAAGTCTTTGGAGCGCAGCAGCGCAAGTCCTAGTAACAAGCGGTGTGGATAGTACTCTGCCATCCTTGATGATCGGGTGCTCCATGAAGTTTATGCATGGCCATTTGCACGTGCCATGGAAGCCGACGTAGCGTCGGTCATGTGCGCATACAACAAAATCAATGGAACATTCACTTGCGAAGACGAGAGCATGTTGTCGACGATTCTGCGTAATGAGTTCAAATTTAAGGGCTTTGTGGTCAGCGACTGGCACGCCACGCACGATACAGTCCAAGCGGCCAATAATGGCCTTGACATGGATATGCCGGGTGGAGACGGTACCTTTGGCTCTGCTCTTAAAGCAGCAGTGACATCCAATCAAGTTACCAAAGAACGCGTAAGGCTCGTGCATATGCAAAAGGAAAGGAAGGGATGTCTTCACTGTAACAGATTCTATGATACAGTTATCTGAAATGGTCGAAAGGATCGTTGCCACTTGGTACAAGGTAAAATGGCAGAGTAAGTTCTCATGCCGCCCCTGCCTAATTTTTTTCTCCAGTTTCGTCAGGATGTGGTAAGCTCCGTGCATTGGGATTTACCTTATGCGATCGCTTCCTGACCTAGTGCAGGACTATCCTTCTGTAAAACTTAACGGTTTCCTCGGGCTTATGGACCCTGGTTATGACGTACAGAGGGATCATAAAACCATTATCCGTGAAATGGGCGCAGCTTCAGTTGTTCTTTTAAAAAATCAAGACGACATTCTGCCTATCCGTTCGCATCGAGTCAAAGAGATTGCCATTGTTGGTAGCGATGCCGGAAATAATTTACTGTATGTATTGCGTATCTTTTTTTACGACCTGTCATCGTTAACATGAGTAACAGAGACCATATTTGTCCAGCACACTATTGTCCTTTGGGCACCATGTCCGAAGGAGGCGGATCCGGTGCAGGATCAAACCCGTACCTTGTCACCGTAAGCTTTGGAAAGGGCCAAGTGTGTAATTATGCATTCACCTCTCTCTCTCTCCTAGCCTCTGGAAGGGATTACAACCCGCGCAAAGCAGGATTCAATAAAAGTCACTTTTTTCCTAAACGATGCAGGGCCGCTCTCAGACATCCTGGGCTCGATTATCGACACCACACATCATGCCGATATGGCTGTCGTATTTTCTAGCGTTTACGCCGCAGAAAGGTTCGATTTGCATGACTTGAAACCGAACGAGCTTGGTGATCGCCTGGTAACTTTGTCTTTATCTGGTCATGTATCAACTTGTATAATGAATAACTCTTTCCTAGATAAAACATGTTGCTGATAATAATGCAAACACGGTCGTCGTCGTGCATTCTGGAAACCCTGTTCTGATGGACTGGATCGATCATCCTAATATCAAGGCGGTCGTATGGGCGGGTTACCCTGGCCAAGAGACAGGAAATTCTCTTGCAGATGTGCTTTTCGGTGACGTTAACCCTTCCGGTCGCTTACCGTACACGATTGCCAAACGAGTGTCAGATTATCCTGCTCACGTGAGCAAAGCATTAGAGGTAAACAAGGGGGTGCAAAGATAACATTTTTTAAGCAAATCGATTACTAAAGGGCATGGTCTCCATCATATGCACACACGCACACAAAAAAAAGATACCTTACACTGAAGGATTACTGACAGGTTACAAATGGTTTGATGCCAAAAACATTGATCCTCTCTTTGAATTCGGCTTTGGATTGTCGTATACACGGTTTTCCTACCAGGACTTTCGAGTGAACCTGAACAAGGACAAGACTGTGACAGCTTCGATAACGATCCATAACAATGGAGATATGGCTGGCGCGGAAATCGTACAGCTTTACCTTGCCTTCCCGGTCACAGCGGCAGGCGAGCCCCAAAAGCTACTTCGTGGATTCGATAAAGTGTTACTAGAGAGAAACGAAAGCAAACAAGTTTCATTCACGCTGACAGAGACTGAGTTAAGCATATGGGATGTGGAAACGAAAACATGGACGGTGCCAGTGGGTGAATATACTCTGCATGTCGGTGCGAGTAGTCGTGATATCCGACAGAGCCGATATTTTACGCTGCACTCTTAATAGTAATAATAACTAAACTCTTTCTGTAATAAACTTTCGTTCTTTGCATACTTTGGACATGATCATTTAGACTTTGTGGCGAACATCTACTGCTTCTTCTTTGCATGCACGATCGGACGATTCGTTATGAATATTGACAAAAAGGTCTACCATGGCTTTACGTACTTCTCATCAACATCTGCTGGCTTACGATGTGTATATCTTTATATAGCGTTCCTGAAGGCTGCTGCTGCCGAGCAGCTGTGGTGAGCTCAATAAAAACATCCAAGCGCTTAGTATCCATTTAATTAAAAGACTTACCGAAGGAGATGTGGGAAGGAGGATCACTGTCTATCAAACAAATATCAGGATGAGGCAAAAGGTCTAGCAAGTCAATGAGGCCGAAAGATATCTTTTGCTGAGTCCAATCCTGTACCCTGTTTACACTTTTTGTGTGGTATGGATATTCAGCTTGCTCCAAGGTATTTGCAATGGCAGCAAAGGTACGTATATACCCGTCATCCAAGGATGAATGAGAGACAGTTCCATGATCTCCCCCCCCCTCTGTGATGTAATACGTTCGACCTTGCGTCCATTTAAACAAAGGTAACTGCTATTAGACATTACCTATTTAGCCTATATCTCTTGTATCTAGTTGTTGCTAAAACATGGTTTGGTTTAGAGAAAACCGGAAGAAGACAATGGCTTATAGACTTCCAAAAGCCCTGGATGATTTTATAGCTAAGAGATATTCGTAATCGATAACAGAGCCTGAAATACTGACTCTGATACAGAGCAATGGTCACTAGTTCTCTGTCGTCGCTGCAAAAAAATCCCACTGTAATGCGTCCCCATAGTCATCCAGAACCACCGTCCATAAAAGTTGCAAAAATTACGCCGGAAAGTCCCAAATCCCGGACACGGTAGCGCGACGCTGGCGTGTCCGATGAAGACGTAATCACGCTTTTGTCCTTCGTTAACTTTCTGAAGCAGTACGCTAACAACATCATAGGGACTTCCATACTCGGACTCAAACGTAATCAAGATGGGCGCTTTCGAGCATAACAGTTGGTACTGAACGGAATGCTAATACAATATTAGTTAAGGCGAATTCGGCAAACGGGTTGAATGGGATTATGCGTGTCTCGGCTGTATTGATATCTGCGTTTTCTCCTCAAAACGGCTTAGCGGTTTATACCAGCGAGTCTTTTGCATGTTACGTGTCCTTTTTTTTTTTTTGATTCCGAGATATTGTAGTTCTCCAGGAATGCCTGATTGACGCCGCACGGCAATATTAGCTTTGAAACAAGACTTAAGGTTTACTCTATCGCGGTGGTAGGGAAAAAAGCTGGGACTAGCTCCGAGAATCACAAGCTATTGGCTTGTAATACCTAAGAAGCCCATCAGCGAATAAAGATGTGTTGATAACAGACGTGAAAATCCCCAGAAATCGTAGAAGTCATGTATACTTGTCTTTTCATGGTCTGCCAGAAGCTTCGGGGGGAGTAAAAAAGGAATTCCCCGACCGGGAATCGAACCCGGGCCACCGGTGTGAAAGACCGGGATCCTAGCCACTGGACCATCGAGGAGCTGTTGATTCTACAATCCAACTAAATTCTCATCAGGCCAAGTTAGGAGGGCGCGCGCGGCGCGCATCGCGATCAAGGTAGTGTTGTATCTGGATATAACACTGGATATAACACCGGTGTTACAGCCAGTTATATCCGTCTTATAGCCATGGGCCTGCTTGTGCTGCCATCAGTTTGGACCATCCCTTGCTAGAGAATAGGCGAGGGGTCGATTTCTCCTGGGCGGCTCTACTCCAGCCTAACAAGAAAAAACCATCCATTGCTGCTTTGAGAATTTTCTGTCTTTACCGGCGTAAAGAAGTACCCTGCATCAAGCGACACATTTGCCATCTCATTGATCACGATTTCACTTTTGCTCATCATCGCCCCCCCTCCATCTCCATTGAGTAGCCGCTAGCCATGAGCCTTCCCCTATAACTCCTATTCTTGCTATGGTCTCTCAACAGCTATTGAAACTACCTTATTATTAAAGTCCTTTACTTAAACTAGCTAGTGCACTACTTTAGCTTTTGCAACACATAAAAAGAGGAAACGCAAAACCATATAAAGCCACGCGACAAGGTTCAAAATTAGGGTTTACCACGAGTCGAGTCGAGTCGGTTTTGCCCTGACTCGAACTCGAGATTTTCGAGTCGAATCCGAGTCGAGTCGAGTCAAGTGGTGAACCCTATTCAAAATCAACGACTGTACTCTTTTCTTGCTGTTTTTTTATTTCGCTATGCGACCCTAGCCTACAAGAGTAGAAAACTTGCACGACGCTATAGAAACAAGCGGACGACCGCGTTCCTTTTCAGTAGCATATAAATAAATACTCGTAGTAAATGCTTTCCGGTTGGGCACTAGCTGAAGAAGGCAGTGTGATGACCAATTAAGAAGCTCTCCTGGTATCCCTTACGACATTTACTGCTTCAAAGAAACAGTGAAGATGAGGAATATGGATGGACGGCGAAGCTATAAACGACTGTTATTAATTCAAGTTTAAACTTTATGCAAACAAAAAACGCACCTCCGTCCATCCATTGATTACCGTTTGTCCACAAAAAGGTTTTAATAAAGTTAAATCAGTGAAGAAACCACGCTTGCTTTGCTTCAGGGAGAATGGCCTACGCGAATATTTAAAGTAGACACGATGTGGAAAGGGTAGTTCCTTGCAGTGATTTAAAGTACTGGATTTAAGAAGATGTCCTCAGCTGGTGGAGATGTTCAAGATTTAGAAGCGAATGGGATGGGAATCATTAGATATATCAGGGAAATAAAGATTGGGAAACATCGGCATCCAGAAAGGACAAACTTACTGAGAAAAGTATATTATGCTTTGTATTGAGGAAGGTATAGAGCAAAACAAGATGCATGAGCATAATGCTCAATCAACGATTTCCTAGGGCGTGTTTCTGACGGAGAAGCATCTTTCGTTCTTCCTCATAGTCGTCGACTGTAGGATCTTGAGTCTTGCGCTTCTTGCCAATCGACTGAGCTGCCGCCTCGAATCGTGCTATATAAAGTTTGAAAGTGACCTTTGGAAGCAGGGATACAAAAGGGCAAATATCTCGAACCCTGTGCTCAATGGGTTCCTGGGCCCCGACTAACTCCTCACTAGACTAAGGCCTGAGTCTTGATCCATTGTCCTGATTATCTTCAGGACAGACAAGCCGTCCTAACCTCAGGACACGGACGGGATGAGGATGGGATCAGGACTCACGACATCAGGACCAATTTTGTGATCCTCATCTTTGCTGCATACACCGTTCTACATCCCGGTTCCTTGCACTAAATGTACCATAGACCATCCGCACGTTTCTCGCGCTGGGCTCTTAACCAGCTTCTCATCCTCGTGGCGATCTCAGCGCCCTCAGCCGTAAACTCGTTCCCCACGTTGCATCGCTGAGAGTAGCTTATGGAGGGCGTGAGGTTGGACAGATAGGTATAACTGTGTCAAAAGTTAACAACTTCACGTTCTCCACATTAAGACTCAACATTAGCAGAATCTTGTTTTCCTTTGCTATACTGCATCGAAATGCATCGTTACAAGCATCACCATGTCTGAGTTATAAAAGCAGTCCAATCGCCGTCTCCAGAAGCTTCACATCCCACATCTGCTGCCGACAAAAGGGACAACGGACACTTTGAGACACCTGATAAGGTCTAGCTTCTTTCCTTGACTGTATAAAATTCTTGAGCTACAGGACCGCCAAATGAGAATACACGCTCGCGAGAACTTTGTCTTATGAGCGCCGAGTGCTATGAACAGGCAGAATCGTTGTCAGGGCAAAATGGGTTGAGAGCTGGACTCCAAAAACGAGGTATTTTTGTGTGGCGTCTATACGCATTGTGCGACGCGAAGCTGGCATGAACTGTTTTTTGTGCGTGGGTGAAGGCTATGCAGGGACGTTACTGGATTGGGGCAGGCGCGGGATTCCCCTCCGCACAATTTACCTGTGAATGTTTTCTCTTCTTGCCCTCCTTTTTTTCCTTTCCGAAGAGGTCAGCTTCTCGATTTTCTATTGCCACTTTGTACTCACACCGCTTATACCTTAACTGGGTATTGACCGTCTTGATAACCCTTTTATTTCCCCACTTCGTGTTATTCCCGGTTTCTTTTTTGCACAATCCATGTTTAATTCGCCTCCACAGACTCTAAAGAAGGCGCTTCACTCTCTGTTGGAAAATCCGAAAGAATATTTAGCTGACGTATGCTTTGAATATCCCCAGGAAACGCTATGGGCTCATCGTGGTAATTGGTCAAATGTAATGCATGACGAATGCTACCAGCAATTTAACGACCTCATTTTGCTTCAGCTCTGTTGCTAGCGCGCATTCCACAAGGGTTCCGAGAGAAGTATTTACCCTTTCTTGAAAATAAAGAATGTGTATCATTCAACGTGGGCTCGCATATTCCGTACCTGACCTTTCAGGCCCTCTTACGGTTTTGGTATACTGCCGACTTTTGTACCGAGAGGCAGCAGCGAATATCATTAAAGGCTCCGTCATCGCTTGGTTCCACAGTCTCTCCAGTTTCTGACGGAAGTACGGAAACTAGCAACTCATCCGGCACGACGTACCACAAGTGCTCCGATGAACTGCACCGTACCACTGATATGCGGGAACAACTTGAGACTCTGGAGCAGCAATTAAACGTCCAACTATTTCCGAGGCCTTCAGACAAGAGCAAGTCGGATTTTGAGCAACTCGTGTGCGACTTGGAATGTATGGCGAACCAACAGCTCGGTATGGACGTAACTGTCATCGTATCCTGTGCTTCGCATCCTGGAATTGAGCAGCGTCAATCTGTGTATTCCAACAAGAGCGTCCGTATATCGTCGGCCTCTGATGACAACATTCCCTCCATACTTTATACCAACGTGGATTCTGACGAAGATGATGCGACATTATCGAGCTCTCCTTCCCGTTTTGCCGCCCACAAGTTCATTCTTGCTTCGCAGTCAAGTTACTTTTATGCCATGTTTTGCGCGGAATTTCGTGAAGCGTCCAGGTCCACGGTGCATCTACCCAGTGATATCTTTACATCGACAGCTGCGCAAGTTATCATCCACTATTTTTATACAAACAAGCTTGTGGTTCCACCAGCGCCATCTAAACCGTCTTCTCCAGCACAGCAACGTCTGTCGACCAAGAAGCACACTTTGCGTGTATTACAGCATGTCTTCTCAGCCGCAGACTATCTAGGTCATTTTGATTCAATCTGTGCAGCCGTTTTGTACGAAATGGAGAACATTTGTCACAAGTTCAAGTGCTTGTGCTCTGATTGTGCCATACTTTTACCTGCCATGCTCTGGTTTGCGGAGAAGAATGCGTCCACTGTACCCAGTCTCAGACCGGCTTTGATGGCTTTGTACAGTGACCCTGTGCATTCGATCGCCCCTCTATGGTCTCAAAGACCCTTTGCCACTCTGGTAGCCTTTATGGCTCCTTCGCCTTCGGCGTTAGCTGAACGAAGTATGACGACCTTCTTTAAAGGTAACAGCAATGATCCCCCCGCTCGCGAGCATACCCTCGTTAGCGAACTGTCCAGTCAAATGGTGACCAATATTACAAAGCACAATGCCATTCACGTTTTGCACTCGCTTCATCTCTGTCTATCCCAACTTCGCGGTGCGAATCCATTTCCGACCTGGTCTACACCCGTTCTTGATCTGCTTAATCCTATTGTGAATTACACTGTGGATATGGTCTCAAGCAATTTTGATTTTTACTGTGTCGAGTACCCTATCTTGCTATCCTGCGTCGATGGTATCGGATCTGGGTTTTCTGTGGATTTCTTAGAATTTCTCCTTCGACACGTGCTAGACAAAGGTATCCATGATGCAAACGCTGCTATCCTGTATCAAGGAATTGTACGCGACCTTGTTGGACGTCAAGAAGTCGTGAAAAATCTGGCGGTCGATGGGGTTTTGATTGATGCCCGCCAGAAATGTGCAAATTATTTAGCCCGTCGATGGGTCCAGGTGAAAAGTCAAGGTGGCTTCAAGAACATTGATAAAGAAGTCATGAGACAATTAGAGAAAGGTAAATACGGAAAGAAACGTGCCAAACCATAGCTAATTTGGTGTTGCCTAGATATTGATGTGCCTTATCGTTGCCTTACAAAATCTGTCGAATCCGACTTCGCCGCCATCTTTGGTTTTCGGCCTAGAGCATTCAAGTCCAAGATAAGCGATGAAGGAAAAAGCAGTAAGACTGGACATTCTCGTTGGTCAAGCACATCCTCTCGCCGTTTATCGTTGAGCAGTCTTCGTCCTCAGAGATCCATTGGCGCTCTAAGGTCCCAGCAACATGACTCAGCAAATGCACCTGGCAAAGCGACCGATGACTATGCTCGTATGACGCGGTCACGTTCATTATCGAATGACCGTATGCCGCCGCGACCTGTGATATCGGATTCACTTAGAGCAGAGAACATCAACAAGATATCGAGAGAAGGTTTATCTTCACAGCCGCTTATTCATCTGCTATCCTTGGAGAGCGAGGCACGCAGACAGCGTCTGGAAAATGATCAGTATGCAGCATCGGTTGACGCAACTGTCCGAAGACGGAATAATGATGGCAGAAACAACAACCCGCGTCCGTTATCTCTGGCTGATGAGCTCCTGCCACTGGATGTACCCAGCAGAATCATTAACTCGTCCCCTGCGGAATCCTCTCCGAGACCTTCACGTTTGAAGTTTGAATTGCCAGTTACACCTTTAAGGGCAAAATCGCCTCTTCAAAAGCCATTTTTAGCCCCAACACAAGCTGCAGCGATGGCTGGGAGCAGTGGTAATGATCACGGACAGAATGGAGGACGACGGGGCCGATCGCCTCGACGATCACTCTGGGGCCTAGGCAGCAGCAGTAGCGACATCAGCGACGAGGAGGAGCTGATAACGATGGTGACACCAGTAGTTGGCGCCAAAGTCGAGCTACTACGTCGGCCTTTACCAACGCTAGGTACCATTAAATACGTCGGTCCAGTGAATTTTGCCAAAGGCACCTACGTCGGCATCGAACTGCAAAACCGCCGTAAGTTTTTCAAAAATTATATTTCTCTTGAGCAAAAACTTAATCGGGGATTAGTGGGCACCAATGATGGTGCTGTAGACGGTGTACGATATTTCCAGACTGACCCGCAAAGGGGAGTCTTTGTCAAAGTGGACGATTTCAAGGTCCTTTCATTGCCGAATAACCCAGAAACAACTGTTCAATATTCGACATTGACTGTGTAAATGTATAAAAATTTTTCACCCCTTTTATCTTGCAAAAATTCCACTCCCTTTTATTATTCCCCCCTTCTTTCTTTTATATATACCTCTTCCCCCTTTTTCAGACACGGTTTCTATATGCCAAGCGTTTTGTAAGATGTCATTCCATGTTCTGAAAAATAAATTTACTGGAAGTTTATTCATTCACGGTCTGGAATAACTTTTCCTTGGGTTCATGATGCCCTTTGGATCAATCGTCTTTTTGATCGTTCTCATTAATTCAGCCGTGTTTTCCCCAAGCTCAGCCCGAAGATACTTTTTCTTGCCCAAGCCAACACCGTGCTCGCCGCTAACAGAGCCTTCCATGCTGATGGTGCGCTGACCGTTAGGTTTTGGAGGGGCAGAGTGGACCATCGAAGATGATGGGGAAGGAGCCTTGGGAACTCTATCGCAATCAAACGCCTGTTTGCGATCCTACTGGATGAAGGGACCCCGTACGGAGGCTAGGCGACCGTGTTGGCTATTCCGCTCAGTCACGTGACTTCAGCATGATAAGATCCGGGCATATGTCTCTGTAGATGCGCAGATCTGGAGAAGTAAGTTCATGGCGCTACAAGATGAAGCGAATATGTTTGCAGCTCCAAGCTTTCGATATATTTCTGGTCCTTTGCCCAAGAGCTAGCGAATGCTTCATCTCAAGAATGGATTAGATAAAAGATAATCGGTTTTAATAACAGGGACGTTGTATTAATGATATGTATCTTACGCTCTGACGCTTATTATTTGCTTTTATTCAACTGTAGGGATTGTCACAGCGCAAGCAACTTTGTCGCTCGACCGCAACGGCATCCTTAAGCCTGCAAATGCTCCAGTTAGTTGCAGTAGCAGCGAGTCTAACCCAAACCCCATGGATACCTTTGACCAATGAAGACGACATTCATATGATCGCGCTTATCAAAAAAGGAGCCAGCGGAATTTACGGATGTTGAATACCTTTAACTGACTCTTAGCGTCCTTATTGTGTTAGGTAAGTTTGATGAAACGCTTACACTGCAAGGCTCGTTTCCTGACAAATTTGGCAAGCAGACAGAATCAAAACTGATCATCTTTGCTTCGTTGTATTGCTGACATTTTTCGCGGTTCTCCTTGGCTTTTTCATTGAGGCAGCGGTATAGACATAATCACTGGCCTTTTTCTTGATTCAAAACTGTCGTATCCGACACGCATTCTCACATGTACCACAGTGTCAGTTCTAAGGGTCCAATTGGGTATTAGTTGGATTAGAGAAAATTTTTCTAATA